>VZTN01025063.1:208-11100 GCA_013400515.1 Erpornis zantholeuca
AAATGTATGCCAATGATTCCTGTCATTTCATGGCAGCCCTGCCATGGTTCACTGAGCCCCCTCTTTTCTCTTGTCAGCTCAACTGAAGACAAGCATTTAGTTGCAAACTTTAAGCAGGTTGTGCAAAACAGAAATGATGTGACTGCTTCTCTTCCTGCACAATAATGTCACTGCTGGTCAATGTGAGAAGGTCAGGTTGCTCCTTGTAAAGCTACATGATACCACTTGCCTATTTGAACAAGTTAAGTTAACCACTGAATCTGGTCCCTGCAGGCGTTGAAAACTCACCCTTTTATCAAGTCTGCATTTCATAAGAAAGTAGAACAAATGTGGAGGGAGGATTTCTGATGATATGTTTATATACTTTATAAGGACAGTTCCCAAACCAGTGTTGCAGATAATGTGTTTAGTTTAAACTGAAAGACTAAAAAGTAATGGCTATTTTGACCTTCAAATAGACTCCTTTTTTGTTGTTGTTGGTAGGACCCAAGAGTGACGCCCATCTTTGATGCTGACAGAATTTAAAGCAAGGCCATTGCCCTGCATTTTCTGCCTTGTAGCACACAAAAGTAAAATTGTATGTCAGGCCGAGATGTCGGGGAGCTGACAAGATGCCCCAGTGACATTTCAGCTGGAAAGAGCAAGTGTCTTGCAACCAAGTGGTCAAATATCAAATAATAGGTCAAGCAGGAAGGAGCTGAGTTCTAACCACAAAGAGGTTTCTGGTAACTTACTTGACAAGCTTTTGGGTGCTTTGTGGCTTGACAAAGTGATGTTCTGTTGGGTATCGCTAGACAGACTGTTCTTTATCGCCTTCAGAAGATCAGACATTGACATTGATTAAACTCTTTAACCCTTAAAGGTTAAATCCTAGCATTTTCATCATTGTGAATGAAGAACAAAAGAAATTTTTTAATATACCATTTGTTTTCATATTAATCACAGAACTCCCTAGTGCTATTAACTTTTGATGTGCTGTGTAGTTTTTGACAAAAGATTGAATGCAAAATCTATATAATAGATTGTTTCTCAGTATGGGCCAGTGCTACATTAGAAAAAGAATATTATGCATTACAAAATTTGTAATTTCTTCTAATATGTCAAATGTAGGATTTGATTCTAAAGCTTCATGACTACTACTGAAGTTGCATTTTGGATGGAAAGGAATATTTACGTAAATGATATACCACCTAAAAATGAACAAATCTTCCAATTACCCTTGTTTTCAGGTACTCTAGAATTATAAAATATCCAGAGTTGGAAGAGATCCACAATGATCATCAAGTCCAAATCCTAGCCCTAGCCCTGCACAGGACAATCCCAAGAGTCACACCATGTGCCTGAGAGCACTGTCCAAATGCTTCTTGAACTCTCTCAGGCTGATGCTGTGACCACTTCCCAGGGGAACCTGCTCCTGTGCCCAACCACCCTCTGGGTGAAAATCCTTTCTCTGATATCCAACCTAAACCTCCCCTGATGTGACTTCAGGCTATTCTCTTGGGTCCTGTCACTGGTCACCACAGAGAAGACATCAGTGCCTGTCCCTCCTCTTTCCTTCTTGAGGAAGTTGTAGACTGCAATAAGGTCTCCCCTCTGTTTCCTCTTCTCCAGCTGAACAAACCAATCTGCTCCTAATATGCCTTTAAATTTTCAACAGAAGACCTTTAATCTAAGGTAACTCCAAATTTTCAGGTATTCTCTATTGTGCAGTCCATTGCTCACAGTCATGAAGTGCATGTATGTGTGTATAATAATACAGAGCCATGAAAGGCCAAATAATAAATCCTAAAGAACTCAGCTGAGTAAGAGTCAGCTGACAGAGGAGGAACATTCCTTTTCTTTATGTATTTAATTTTGAATACTGAGGAAAGTTTTCATTTTGCTCCAATTGTCCTGGCTCCACTCTTTCATTACAGTGACTCTTCTTAAAGGCACCACAAGTACTGTATTCTGCTCTTCCAAATTTAATGTCAAAGATCTGTTACATTAATATGAAGAATGAAAGAATATATCTCACTGATCATTTTCCTCTCTACTGTGTATGGATGCATTTAAGCACTTTACTTTTTAAGGTATCTTTTTATGGTACTCTGTAGTTTGAGAAATAAAGTGTCTATTTTTTGCTGTGGGGTCTCAAACTGCTGAAGATTTGCAGCCCTTTCCCATCATTGCAAGTCTATGTGGTATTGAGCATGTAGAGCCAGAAAAAGGATTTCTTTTTGAAATCCATATCTTATTGAGAATAGGACTACAGTCCTACTAGTAACTCTTCCAGTTACTCCAGTTACAGCTCAAATCATGGGTTTATGTGATTTCACAGGAGCCACAACAATGGCAAACTGACTGTAGTTAATAGGAATGATCTAATGAGCTATCGTTTCTCACAAGAACTAGTTTGTAAGTTTTAATTGAAGGAGAGCATCTACCTCATTCACTCTATTTAAATATTGACTAACTGTGAGTTACATACAATTTTTCTTAAAGCTATCCAAAGGGACTTAGAAATATATTTTATTTGGCTGTCAGATGTCCCATTTGTAGTTAAAATCTCCTGTTTCTAATATTGTGAAAAAGCTGAGAGTAGTAAACTGGATTATCTTTAGTGTGATACTCCTGAGATGCTTTTCCATGCATTTTATAAATGTGATAAATTCCATATAAATAGAAGATCCCCTGTTAGGGTTTTACAAATATAGTTTGTAGTTTACCAAAGCATATTTTCCCCCATCTTTTGGGGACACAATAAAAGTCATGCTTCTATAGAATGTGGCAATACAGTTCAGTAACAATAGCTTTCAAAAGAACATCTTGTTATGTACCATCTGTGCTGCCTTGCTTTGAAAATTACAGACCTTGAAATCTTGATCCTTACTTTTGAAGTGTTTCATTTTTAGGGCCTGGAATTTGAAGAGGACTAGTTCCACTTGTATAATCTCAGCTTCATCAACAGCACTCCTCCAGGAGAACAACCAGTTTCCTTAGAAGAAAGCCCATGTTTGGTGGGGCTGAAATATTCTCCATGGTTTTTGAATGTGGTGCAACAAATTAGTGTCGTTCTGGTCAGTCTCAAAATTAATATTAATCTATTTACCCACCAAGCAACACATCTCTGAAGAGACTGTGAAATACATTATCTCTTCCCTGCAGTAGGTTTTATAGCTGCTAGTACAAGTTGTGTGTGTGCCTGTGTGCACACATACGTATATCTTTCTCAGCAAAGACTTTGGTTATTGGTCTCAATGTATTATCACTCCACATACTCTAAGCGACTTCTACTACACCAGTAGTACAGAGGGGTTTTTTGGCTCCTGTCTCCCACAGCTTTTTGCAAATTCAGCAGAAGCTTTACTGCCTGTTAATTTGGATAATTTATGGGAATATCCTCCATTTTAAAAGATCTCGAATGCCTTTACCAAGTTAATCCAAGGGAGCTAAGGTTTGAAGACACCTCAAAAGACCACATATTCCAGCACCCCTGCTCAGAATACAGTCAACTACAACAGGTTGGTGAACATTGCCTTTTGTCCTGGTACTAGGCACCACAGATGATAGTGTAGCTCCATATTCTTTACTTAGCAGGTATTTACACAAGTTGGTAAGATCTCCCTGAGCCTTCTCTTCTACAGGCTAAAAAATCACAGCTGTCTCAGCCTCTTCTCATATGACAGATGGTCCAGTAATTTTGTTAGTCATCTTTTTGGTCTTACACTGGACTCACTCCTATATTTCCATCTCTCTCATGTGCTAGGAAGCTCTGGACTGGAGCCATTACTCCAGATACAGAGTCACCAGTGCTGGATAGAGGGGAAAAATTGCCTCCCTTGACTTTCTGGGAGCTCTCTTCCTGATGCAGCCCAGAGCAGCTGTTGGCCTGCTTTGCTGCCAGGGCACATTTCTGCCTCACAGTAAACAGGAAGACCAAGAACCTCCAGGTACTCTTCCGCCAAACTGCTCCCCAGACATTTGGTCCCCAGTCAGTCCCAGGTCCCCATCCTGTCCTGGCGCTGGAGGCTATTCTCCCCAAGCAGGGCAGCCTTTCTTCTCTTTACCTGAATTTCATCAAGTTCCTGTCAGCCCTTCACCAGTCTGCCAAAAGTCCCTCTGGATGGCAGCAAACCCTTCTGAACTGTCAACCACTTCTCCCATCTTAGTATCATCTGCAAACTTGTGGATTTTGCACTGGGTGCCCCTATCTGGGCCATTAACAATGTTATGAGTCTGTATTGGTTCCTGTATTGACCCCTGGCACTAGTGACTGGTCTCCAGGTGGACTTTGTACCATTAATTGCAATCCTTCGAGCTCACCAGTTCAGACACTTTTGCAAATGACTTAGTGTCCTTGTATCTAGTCCATAATTCCTTACTCAACAAGTGTCACATTTTGTTTTGTAGAAGGCTCTCCAAGATTCCAAACACTGCTAAAGCCCTGGATTAAGTGAAATGCAATATTTTATATAACCTTTTTGTCAATTAGGTCAGTTTGATCATTTGATTACTTAACAAGAGCATCTGATCATTCTGCTGTCATTCTGTACTTGAAAGGTTTTCCAATGCTTTAAATTTAAGATAAATTTGCATGTGCTATAACTTAGCTCCTCAAAAATATTTAAACTCTTCTGATATACAAAATTGCTTTAGTAGCATTTTTCTCTTGATGTTTTTTGTAGTTCTTTGATTATTCTCCAGTGAATAAACCCCAAAAAGCCCCTAGCAGCTTCAGAGTTTGGATCAAATCTATATGTGAAGAGCACCTCTCTTCTACTGCTGGTGATGGAATACCAAGCTTACTCAGCACTTCTCTCTCCATTCTGTTGCTTGGCCTTGAAATCCAAACTAAGAAAACAATCTATTAGGACATTCTTTCCTAACTTTTCATCTTGCTAAGTATGAAATTACTAGATTTTGTCTGACTTGACATCACTTTGGTCTTTGTAATCTGATCATTTTTGGACAATTATTTTGCATCATACTTCATATGGCCTAAAAATGTACCTCAGTATTTCCTCAGAAACTGCTTAAGTGTCTTCTTTCCTCCTTGCTGAATATTCAACTGAACCAGTGGAATCTACAGTGATTTTTGCATAAATTATTTAACATCTTCATGTACAAAGGTTAAAAACTTATATTTTCTGATATGTACTCTGACTCTGCTGTGACTTTAGTTTTACAGACATAGACATGACTTTCAATTAGGTCTCTGCAAATTTTCCTTCAATGGGAGATGGAAGGTGACATGCTCTTTGTCATGCTAACATGGATCTGATCACTGTCACAGGGAGCATCATGTAAGAATTTTGGTCAGTTTATATAATTTTATGTATTGCAGTTCGGTGCTTTACAAATCAGCCATTCAGCAATGCATATGAAACTGAATCTTTGTCTGCTATTTCGCATGTCCAGTGACTGATGAATAAAATTCAACAAGGACAAAGCGAAATATGAGGAAGTGTCTGAACACTAAATTGTTTCCAAGGAATGCTCAGCAGGAGGTATGGAGATCCACTGAATAATTTTTCTTCAGTTCTTTATTTACCACCTCTACTGTACCATGCTTCTTGTCTCTTTGTAAGCTAATAGTACTAATAATTATTACTGATATCAGATTGCCTTCTCATGGCTCTGCTGTGTCCAATTAAAGCTTCATAAGTGGTTGGATTTTGTTTCAACTAATCCCATCAAAGTCAGTAATTAAAAAGTAGAAAACATTAGATTTAGAGATTAGATTTTAAGCGTAAGTATTGTCACCATTATTGTATGAGTATCCTTTCTTTTTCTTGGTAAACAAATATTTTTGATCTCCAACTGCATGATGGTAACAGGGAGATTGTTCAAAATTAAAGCAATGCTAATTATGTTTAAATAATTACATTTCTTTTTGTGTGATATACAGCTAACCCATATAGCAGCCCCACTAACTGTTGATTTGTAGATGTCCGAATGGTTTAGTTCACACTAGTGGTGTCGTCCTAAAAGTCCTGGAAACAAACATGATAAATGCTGTACTTGTGAGTAGTACAGTTAAGAAAGGCACAGACCTTCTACACATTACAGGAAAAATGCTATTACGCTTAAAAATCTGGCACATGTGCGTGGCAAAATAAGGGGGGAACTTTTGTATGAATCAGAAGTTTCATACAAAACAAGAGTTTCAGTAACTTTCAGTGTATGCTGTGTTGACTTGCCATCAGGACTTCATACATAAAGTCCTTGTAATGCATGGAATCCTACTGGCACACATGAGGAGGAACCCAAAGGTACACTCCATCCTGTGACATTCATATATAGCATTTGATATTTTTGCTGACTAAAAAGCTTTTGAAAACAATTTCTAAACTTCAGTCCATGAGGTAATTATCAAAACAAAAGCAAGAGAATTATGATTTAAATATTAAATCATTTCCTATCTAAACACTATGTGAAGGTTAATAAAATTTGTTCCCATAAACAATAGCATGGGAGAAATCTTAGTTGTAATGTTTGCAGTAGTAGATAAATCCTGGTCTCAGGCTTCATTCTCAATTGGCTTACTGAAACAAATTTATGTCAGACATTTGGGGTGGGAAGCTGTATATATTAAAGCACTGACCTTAACGAGAGTCATGCAGCTAAAATCCTGCACTGTTCTTTTAAAATGTCAGGGGTTAATGTTATTTAAATGCAGTATTTGGTGGTTTAATTGAGTCATGCTTCGTTGTCTTTTACTGCACATTAATGCCAATGAAACACTGATTGTTGACAGAAAGTTCTCTTCAGCAAAGTATACACTGACATATCGTGCTGCTGTAGAGAAACCAGTGTGCAAGACAGAATAGTCATACTCTGCTGGCGCAGGAATCCAGTACTGTCTAAATGGTGGCAATATCCATAATACACTGACAGGAAATGTGAACTAGGCTTGGTTTTGTTGTATATGTTTTCAGACTGCCTCTTGAGCCAACTGGCAAGACTTAATTATTGAGTCTTTAGACAAGTAAATTAATCTCAAGGGTTTTTTTGTTGGGTCACACAAGTTAGTAAATGTGACTTTGTACTTTGAAAAGTACAAAGCCAGCTCCTGAAGAAAGTTTTGTTATAGAAGTCCCTTCTGACAGTTTTTGTAATCTGGCTTTAGGACTCTCAAAATGGCTTTTCATCTTGTCTTTGTCTAAGTTTGGAAAAAGTAACTTATTTCTCAAATATTTCTCAGTGTTAAGTCTTCCTGTCAGCTTAAAACTCCCAAGAGGGAATAGATGCTGGCTTGGCGATTGAGATGTAGAAAACAGTGCAAATTGTGGACTCAAAGGCTTTTGAAGAGAAACACAGGAAACACTAGTTTAAAAGAGCTTGTGTGCACACTGGGTAGGATATATTTGGTGGTGTGCTTTTGCACAGTAGAATAACTGTTCCAAAGTAACTGCCCTCATATGGACAGCTGCTTTATACTTTCTTATTTTGGCTGTAATAGTCTGCATGCTGTTGGTCTAGTCCCGTAGGATTTTGTTACACTTTTGGACTCTGAGCTTTCCAGGATTTTTCTCATGACTGCAGAGTAGTTTCTGGAAGTCATTAGAATTCTGTCTTGGAAATGAGTTTGTAAATGCTCATGAGTTATGACTTCTAAAAAATTTTTTTCAAGCCCGTGTCATTTTCCAAGTTGATATCAGCCAGCCTGGTTGAAGCTTGCAACTGCAAATGGACCTAGCTTGTGTGAAACTTCTGATGCGTTTGGTGAATGTCCTGGTCCTTATACTATCTTATTAGGTGGCATTGGTACATCACACTTGGCCTTCTAAGGGAATAACTAAGTGTTTGAATCTTCTGTGAGTAGTAAATCACCAAGAATGAGTTTGTAGAAAGTTGTAATAGTCAGCTTTTTAGTAGCAGCATTTAAGCTCATTTAAGGACCCGCTTTAATGAGTATAGCTAAATATATTTAGTCTTCGCCTCGTATCTAAGATATTATGAAGGTGTTGGAAGCAGATTACCTGCTTCATGTAAAAATGACTGGTGACATTTGCAGATCTATGTCTTCTTCCAAGATCTGAACTGAGTCTGTTGTATACTTCAAAGAGCTGTATAGTTCAGCAGGCAAGACCTTTAGAGCTCTGACCTGTGGGGACTTAATTCTCTCTACTGCTGGCTTAAGGGGAAGAATAGATCTTTCCAGCTTCCAGAAGCTTATAACTATACTGCAAAGAGCACTGAGCAATGCAGAGGTGTGAAGCCATAAGGAGAGTTGTGGGAACCTCCTGTAGTTCAAAGTCTAATTGTCCATGCAATGTATTTGTATATGAACATATGAATTGGGTGTTGGCTTTTTGAGCATGTTAATGCTATATTTTACTTAAGTCTGTGGTGTATGTGCACAGATTGTGTGCCTTGCCCTGGACTACTTATTTTTCCCCGAAGCGCTTGTAGCAGTCAGGTAGAACCAGCTGTTGCTTGGTGAACTCTTTAGCCTCTATCAAGGCATAATGTGTTAAATTATTAGCAAGGAAAAAGGGAAAACTCAATTATTAAGAGCAAAGTCTGAAGAATTTATTGTTTGACATTGTAAATAAACCCCTTTTTAAAGGAGTGAGCCAAATATAATCTTAGGCTAACTACAAAGCAGAGCTAGTCATTTGGCCAAAAAGCTCCAAGAAGAAAGTATGTAAAACTGACCAGTTAGAAAAATTGTCATAATGTTTTCCTAATGGATGCTCTAATTTAGGAAAATAATGTATAACAGGAGAGAACATCTAGAAGCAGAGGGAAAGGGAAAGGGAAAGGGAAAGGGAAAGGGGAAGGGAGAAAGGGAAAGGGGAAAGGAAAAGGAACCAAAAAATCCCACACAACCTCCTCCCCCACCAAAAAATAGGGGAAAAATAAAGACTACATTCCTCATGCCAACTGCATGTAACAGTTAAATGATTAAAATATTCATAAAACTCTGGTAGGTTTTCTTCGCCTTGACTANCTGTGATTTTGTCAATAAATTAGGATTTGGACACTCCTGCTCCTGTGGCTCCCTATAAGAAAAAGAGAAAAAAAAACACTTTATGTTTCATGTCAATTGCTACTTGTAAAACCAAAACAAAGCAACAAACAAAAAAATTCCAAACAACAATGACAACAATCAAAAAAGAAACAAACAAAAACCCTCCCTGTTTACCCTTTGAGATGGAATCCCTTTGTCCAGGAGTCTGATTGTAAATTCTCGTTAAGGCCAAATTTCTACCAATTTTACTCCAGTACCTTAACAACTGTTCTCACTCTCAGATGAAGAATGTTATCGATCTGCAATGTCTGTTCATTGTTATGTCTACTGTATTAATGTCCTGCAGCCTGTGAATGTATCTTAATTTACTGAAAATGCAAATTTTCTCCAGTGTGAAACACCTTTACAACTGTAACTACATCAAAAGTCTTCATTGAGTATGTGTGAAATACTTGTTTTTGTTGCACTTCTGTGATTGTATGAGAAGCTCTGCACTGCATAGGGAAAGGTAGGGAAATCAATGAACGTTACTATTGAGATATTGGATTTGCTAGAATATCAAACAAATTGCTTAAAACCTACCACAAGACACCCTGACTGAACTGGCTCTAAAGTAATAGTAAATTTAAAAGGAAGTGATAAATAGGATCCTGTATGAATGGCTCAGGCTAGTTTTCCTGTAAGCTAAACTTAGAAGCTGCTGCTTTTCTACTTAGGTAAAACTTAATACCTTTGTTAATGGATGTAGTGTTCATTTGCCTACCATGGTCCCCTGTTATCCCAGGTTCTAACCAGACTGCAAAAGGATGAGGATTCACCAGCCATGTAACGCCATTCTCTGCAAAGGAAATGTAGGTTGCTTCCCCTGTAAGAATCGGGTAGTTTTACAGTGGGTAGAGGAGAACCATATCATTCTTCCTATTTCAGCAAAAATGATTCTGTCTCACGTACACACACAGCTTGACTTCCTAAAGGGTACGGATTAAACAGTTGGGGTTATTTGAAAAGTGTCTGAAGTTCTCTTCTTAGCCATAAAGAATTGCACTATAAAGATTTATAATTCGAAAGGGAGGAGTTTCCTCTTTTCTGCTGCTGCACAAAAAGACTTGGTTTCTTTTAATAACTGAAATGGTTTCTACCTCTGTCTGAGTCTACAAGAACCTCTTAGAAAGTTCACAGAGCAGTTACAGTTCACCATGTGAACTAGTCAAATGCAAACTTATTTCTTTGAGCAAGCATTAGTCATCTTTTCCATTAATCCAGTTGTCTAATGCACATCCAATTTAGATACTATAATTTCTATAGACAAGTCTGAGGACCTCAGGAAGATATAAAACTTAAGGACATGAAGATGAATTATGTAGAGCTACTTGCTTGACTTTAGACTGGAATCTGGACTGTAGTCCTAGGAAAAGTCTTGTGATAGAAATTTCTTCATGGCTTCCACAAGCTTTTTTTTTTCCCCCAGTTTCCTGCTCTCCATTTCCTGTATGTCTGCTTTGTTTTATCTGTTGTGTCTGTATATGTAAATTTATTTTCAAAATCAAAATTCTTCCTTTTCCAGAATGAAGGAGTACTCTGTGAGAATGAATGAAGGAAGAAAGTAGATCCAGGTAGTAAAACTTTAAGTGTTTCTAGAATTCCTCCTATATTAGAGCAGAGTTTAAACATCCTATCAGAAATACAGCATTAGTCAGCTGGTTGTACACCTGATACTCCTGTTTTCTTGTTTTGATCACCAACATAACTAAATTCTAAGTAATTTTAATGCATTATCTTTGCCCTGGTTATACATATGGTGAAGGTTTTGTCTTAAAACAGGTGTCCTGTCCCCAAAGAGAGCATTATTTTACCATTATTACATGAACTCAGATGCTTTTCTTAAAAGAATCAAATTTTGTCATACACATACTTGTTGCTAACCCTGAGAAGA
>VZTN01025065.1:0-18051 GCA_013400515.1 Erpornis zantholeuca
ACCTCAGCACCATGGCAGGGATGAAAAGCATTACATGGATTCAAAGCTTATGGAACTGGGAAAAGGCTCCACACTTCTATACTCTATATCCTTGCTCTTTCTTGGGAGGAAGCACTGTCATGTCAGGAAAAAAACAACAATATTCTGCAGAGTCTGGAATTGTATACACTCCAGTAAAAAGCACAGAGAAAACTCAAGGTTTTTTTTTTTTTAAATAATAATGCCAGAGAAAGATTCTTTCACTCTTGATATTGACACTGTGAAAAGGTTTAAATCTTAATGAGCATATGTATAGTTTTCCTTACAATACTTCTTCAAAGAAAACTGCTGTTAAATTGTGGATTCACAGATCCAGTGAGACCAGTTATAAAAACTTCTCCATGGGAATATGTAGGAAAAGAAAGTTCATGTGGTATACTCCCTTTGGGAAAGTTTGGTTCCAGTAAGTTGGGTTTTTTTCCGGTAAGAAAGTGTGAAATACTAGGAAAGACAGAGTGAAGGAGAAAAATTTTTGTCTCCTTAGCCATTTTTGGTACATATTTTTTTCCACCAGTCCAACTGCAAAACTATTAAAAAAGGGCTTTCTATATTTTATATGAAGTTTCCATCTACAATCAAACAATTATATGTAATTTTCTTTAACTTCACAGGGCAAAAAAATTAAAAACACAAAATGCACTGTTTCCATAGGACCTATTCCTTATTCCAGATGACATATTTCATTATATTTCTGAAAATGAAAGAATGTTTTAAGAAAAATATATGCTTTCATGACACACTCTCCATCCATTTAAAGTTTATTTAAAAAAATCTTGAAATCTAGAGAAAGTGATGTACTTTGTGTCACTATAATTTTGCATGGGATGAAATCATGTAATGGAGTACATCTAGATTTTCTGAGGTGTCTTCTTGTGGGTTACAGCAGGATGAGAGTAATATGTGAGTTTTCCTTACCCAGTGCTATTGTATGACTCTCCGACTAAACTTTCCATTTAGAAGGATGGGCTCATGAGTGTAGGAGGCTATGAGTTGTGAACACTGTCCTACCAGCATTATTCTAGTAGCAGAAAAAATGGGTTTTTTCTCAAAATTGATCCCTCCAAGAGCCTGCTTTTAAATGCTCTCAAAAGCAGTACATTCATGATCTCAGGATTTTACTGTTCAAGACAGGATTTTTAAAATTCTCTATTTATAGGTCTCTCTCAGAATGCTGCCCATAAATTCTAGCTCATTTGGAATGCAGCTGCTTAGGTATTCACCCAGATTAAAAAGGAAAGGACTCATATCTTTTCAGCCTAGCTGCATTGCACTGGCTTCCCATTTGACAGCATATTGATTTTTATTTCTTATTAACTGTCTGTGATTGTTTATTAGGTAATGTTCTATCATACCCTTCTTGGTTGATAAATACTTGATCTCCTGCCTGTTCATAATGATCCACTTTAGGTGACTAGCTGCTGGCAATAAAATATTAGCATTTTATGGATTAAAATCCTGATTATTGATGGAAATGTAAACTCCCAGTTTTACCAGTTTCAAAAAGCAAAGAGAATAACCCATGGACTATTTGTGGTTAAGCATTACAACAGCCTATTCTAAGAAATATTCTAGACCACACGTTTCTTAAACATTCAGTAGTCTGTGTAGTCTTATTCCAATAAACACAGGAAACTAGGAGAAATATCATTGTTGTCAAGCACTTCTATTTCCTTTTATATTTTATCTACTGAGGTTAATGGAGACATGTATTGTCTCCAAGACATATCCTTTTTTTTTTTTTCCTGCACTGTAATGTGCAGGAGTAGAAATCACTGTGTGACAACCCAACCCTACAAGCACAGGTGGCTTTTCTGTTAATAATTACAGTTACAGTGCTATTCCTCTGGCATTCCAGTTATGACCTGGTATTAACCTTTATTTAGAAAACTGTTTGGCCACTTAGTTTTGATCAGATGTTTGATGTAGTTTACAATGAAAGTACTTAGCCACTTTGCTGGAAGGTGAAAGGAAAGCGCCTGGTAGAACTTCAACCTTAACCTTATAGATGGAGCAGTAACACATAAAACAAAATTTACTAGTACATGGGTTCCTATAAACAACTATGCAAGAATTCTTCACAGTGGAATTAAAGATCTGTGTGACTTTCACACCAAGTAAAATTTCTAGTCTCTTACTATGTATTTTGGAACTGTATGCACTATAATTACAGGAAATCAGAATTTATCAATAAAAAAATTGACCATGCTGCTGAAGTTGGACAGTCTTAATTAACAATCTCTTAATATTTTTTGGATGGCTATGGTGACTGTTTAAATCTTTGCTTGGTCTTTTCAGAGGTTTATCTTCTAGTAATTAAATACACTATTATTATTCTACTGTTGTCTTTTGCGGAAGAAGGAGAGCCTCTTCCCAGAACAAAACAAATAGAATGCTTCAAGGCTAGGTTTTAGAGATAGTGATATCAGAAAAATAATTTTATAAGCTTATTCTAATGTCTTTCAACATCATTCATGTAAATTTCTCTGAAAGTTCAATAAATTTATTCATTAATTAACCTCTGCTATGCACAGAGAATATCAAGAGACTAGTCAGGGAAAAGATCCAAACACTGTATAAAGCAGCATAGTTTTTCTGAACCACTCAAGGATTCACACTAGCTAGACTATAAAAATATAGTGAATTGTCTATTGGATGGTAAGAACAGAGATAGAAGATGACTTTTATTCTTCTGTTATTCCATTACCCTATTCTACATCTATCTCACTGGTAGACAAACAGCAAACCCTTATTTTCCTGTATTGGATTTATGGTGATTTTACACATACTCTTCTACACCCTGCAAGAAACACAATTGGACTTGAAAAATAAGGAGGGGCTCTTATAAAATCCAGAGAGTTGTAGCATTCAAATGCCTGATGACATAATATCTTAGGAAAAAAGAAGTTGAAAACTTGGAAGTATAGGGTCCTGCAGCCAGGGAGGAATAACCACAGGTACCAGTACCTGCTGGAAAGCACCCTGTGGAGAAGCACCTGGTGGTCCTGGTGGACAACAAGCTGTCCATGAGCCAGCAGTGTGCCCTTGTGCCAACAAGGCTAATGGGATCCTGGGTTTCATTAGGAAGAGTGTAGCCAGAAGACTGAGGTAGGTTATCAATCCTCCCCCTCCACTCAGCCCTGGTGAAGTTGCATCTGGAGTTCTGTGTCCAGTTTTCGGCTCACCCATTCAAGAGAAAAAAAAAGGAACTAGTGAAGCATGTCCAATGAAGTTTTACAAAGATGATAAAGAGACTGGAACCTCTCTCTCATGAGGAAAGGCTGAGAGAGTTGGGCCTGTTGAGCCTCAAGAAGAGACATCTGAGAGGGAACCTTGCCAATGTCTCTAAATATGCAAAGGAAGGGTGTCAAGAGAATGGAGCCAGGCTCTCCTCAGTGGTGCCCAGCAATAGGACTGGGCACAAACTGAAACACTGAATCTCAATATGAGGAAAAACTTCTTTACAATGAGAGTGACTAAGAGCTGGAACACACTGCCCCGAGAAGCTGTACAGTCTCTTTATCTGGAGGCATTCAAAACCTGCCTGGACACAATCCTGTGCAACCTGTTCCAGAACCTACTTTAGCAGGGGGGTTGGACTGAGTGAGCTCCAGAGTATTCCCACCTTCCAACCTCCACCATTCTGTGACTCTGTGAAATACAGAAATAACAACACTGAATTTAGGTCATACAAAACAGCACAGTTGAACCACAGTAGAAAGACAGATTTCTCATCAAAAGTCAGTGGTTCCTCTCTAGAGATTAAGCACTGTCTTTGTGGAAAATATGATGAAGAACTGTGTAAGAAAAAGAAAAAAAATACTTCAGAGGAGCATCACTTATAATTTCTCAGCATATTGTGCAAGAATTTGCAGATATACTGATACCCAAGACAGTTTCTAACTTCCACATAACCCATATATTGGTTACTAGGCTTGTTACTACTTTACTGTGGCATTTGCTCATCTGCTTGCAAACTGAATCTGTGTACATCCACACAATGAGGAGCCAAGGCTTTTAGAGTATTCATACTACCCATTATGTTTTCCTGGAAAAAGGAAAGAATATTTTATACCACATAAATGTTATTAATGTTTTCTATAACAAGTTTATTGCTCTTCCACTTTCCAAAAGAGAAATTAAAACATTTAGAAAGCTTTACATTACCTGTAGATCTGAATTAAATGTGGATAGAAACATAGTTTTGTTCTTATGGGAAAGCTTTTTATATGGAAAACAGGTGTGGTGGGATTAGTTTCTGTAGGAAAGTGACTTTGGGTGCAAGCTTTCCTGTAGTCTAAGTAGAGTGCACAGCAGCTTTGTCAGACTCTTCTTGAACCTGCAAAAGTTCATGGGTAGCTCTTGATTTCCAGTAATGTATTGACTCAGTGAATCCATTCCAGAACTATCTTTCAGGTTTTTTTCAGGTAAATTAAAAGTAGATTACTTTATTTGAAATAAGTCAGGTGATAATGCTTTTGGCTTCCTGATGAATGTAATCCAAAACTTCCTCTTGAAATCGTTTTTTGCCTGATGAAGACACACCTGTACAGTTGAAACATATCCATGGAATAATTCTTGAAGGTAAACATCATAGAGGAATAAATGTTGTTTGAATAAAAATATTTAAAAATTTTAAGTTAGTATTTAGAGATAATATTTTCCATCATTCATCTGGTTCAAGCTGCTATTTTTAACACTCCCTTTGAAGAATTATTTACTGAAGAACCATTCCCTGATGCTATGAGTGGGAGCAATTAAACTGTTGTCCTTTAACAAAGGGGCCTTGGTGGGAACTTGCCTGTGGGATTTTTCTCTCCATTTTTATGACCTGATTAGAGGGAAGCTTATTTTGGCTTTCTGATATCTGCCTATATTTCATTCCTACATTATTGCTTGGCTTTTGGTTCAAGGGCCTTATGCCCTCTGCTTATGACTGTTTCTGGCAAACAGCTGCCTTGGTATCTTAGAATTATTGCCTAAAACTTAGGAACTGCTGTAATGGATTAAACAAGTCATTCATCTAAGCAGGTCAGATCTGTTGATCTCATATTAATATTGCTGAAAGAAGTGGGTGTTCAGAATTCAAACACCTCTGAATTGAAGTCTGTCATGACTGATGTTTTGCATAACAAAAGAAAAGAAAATAAAGAACTTTAAACTATTGCCCTTCAGCCTCAAGATTAACCATCTACAACATTTCTCTCAAATTAAGCCTGTAAAGCAGTGGAACATGCATTCATTTTTTTTTAATTCACTTCTTTACTATTTTTTCTGGTAATGAAGCTCAAAGCACAAATGCAGACACATCTCCAAGGTGCACCAGATCATCCTGGGACTAGCTAGAAGAGGATGCACATTTATTTCTTACATTTAACAAAAAAAACAGAAGAAGGGAAAGGCAAAATTACAGGAAAGCAATCTTGGAGCATTCTGTTCCCTGTAAATTTGAGAAAATAGTTTAGGTTCCTTTTTTTTATACCTTATTTTAATATAATCTTTACTTTTCTTAATCCAAAAGAGTTGAGATATTGCCTATCTAAATTAACAGCTGATATATTTGGCATCAAAACAAATAGAAAGCTGAAAAAAAACAAACCCAAAACCAAACAACACCAAATATGTTGCACATTGTACTGAGACACTCTGCAGTCATGACTCTTGACTTATGGCCAAAACCTCATCATTGAAAACAGTCCAATGTAACCTGATACAGCATATTCAGATCTTTTTTTTCTGGTTACCAAACTAACTGTTGAATACAAAAAAAACATTTATCAGTAATTAACAGATGATGCTTCCAGTTAAATTTGCTACAGTATTTGTTGTGCATTTTATTCTTGTATTATCAGTAGATGTTTGGACTTCACACCCAGTGCACCTCTGCTCTTTGATGACTTGTGCCATTTTTAGGAAATTATTTTTAAAGTTGTGGTGGCTTGTAATCCTTTCTGAAGGAAAAAGATTCACTCAAAGCAAAGGTGCTTCAAGGTTTATTACACAGTTGGGAAACAAACTGCACTGTGCCTCTGTCAGTCTCCCCCTATCTCTGTTTCGCACACACCTGAATCATTTACATTCAAAACATGACAAACAAGACATGGATATGATTCCAACAAGGAAAAAAATGATATTCTAATAAAGTGCTATCATATTCCCACTGAAGCAGTGAAGAGACTCCCCCTGGCATCAATACAAATTGAGCTGGATCCCCAGAAACTTCTTCTTCCATTCGTTCAGTCTCAGCAAACAATGAAGAGGGGTATCTGCATTTTAGATGCAGAAGAATAAAAAAAATGACCACAGTTTTGAAGACATCACAGATATTTGATATAGACTTCACTTTTAAAAGTCTCTGAGCTTCAGCCTTCTTGTAAAAAAAAAAGGACTATTTATCCTTTTATTTCTTCTCTCAGGGATAGAATCTTGAAAACATGATGTAGATCACTGATGTAACCAGTTTGGTCATCTCTACCTTATATTTATATTTTTATCCCAGAGTAACTACATCACCAGGTAATCAGGGGTAGAGCCAGTCACACAAACAGTAGCAGATAGTGAGAACCTCTTGTTTAGTTGGTTAGCTTATTTAGTTTATTTGGTTTATTTGGTTTATTTATTACTTGATAGTAAAGAAAAAAGTACTTTTTCTGGTAAATGACACAAACTCATACTTAAGTTATGTGTGGCCTCCTACTGTCACCATTACATTGCTACTACCAGTTTGGCCGAGCTGATTTTGCTTCTACTGTTTTTACAGAAGTCTTGATATTTATCCAGAGAATTAAGATGCACTGATTTATCTACAGGAACTGTGTATATATCAGAAAGACTAAGACATTTGCTCTGATATATTTTACAGCACTTTGCAAAGGGCAAGATAAGTTTGTTCATTTTTATTCTGAGTTTTCTGAAAATGTTGGGCACTGTTCTGGAGATTTTCTTCTCCAATTGTCTCCTGTGAGAGCTAAAAGGCCTTCAGGGTATCTTAGAAAAAAAATAAAGAGCACACATGAAAATATTTTAAAGTTGTTTTTCCTTCCCCTTAGAGCAAAATAAGGATAAATGTTTGTCTATTCCTTTATGTTGTTCATTCTCCTTCTCCATTCTTTCCTCTTCCCCTCTCTGCCATATTTCCATTGTTTCTCACATTTATTCCTGAAGATATTATTTTTTATACTCCTTCCCACCTGCTTTCAGAAAATACCTGAGAATGACTGTAGGTTCCTGTTTGTTTCCATATCCTAATCATTAATTTCAGCAAAATATGGCCTGCAGCTCGACTCTTCCACACATCTTACACCGTATTTTTTCATAAATCTGGAAAAACTTCCAGCAAGCAAAAGTATGCACCTCATGAGATATATTAGTCATACAGAGCCTTGTCTGTGGAACACCTTCAACAATTTGTCGAGCTATTTATCTAGGTGAGATCAACCAGCACAGCATTTCATACTGACACTGATATAATTGCCTGAACCTGAAAGTTAGGATCCAGTTTTTTATTTACAAACACCTTGTATATGAAATATGGAATAAACAGAAAGTATATAATACAAAAAATATCTATGATTAGTGCAGCCATTGACTGATGGCCACATGCACTAGGACATTAAGTTCTCTACGCTTGATGGTGGCATAGGACAGCAAAACACCTATCTCACAGATTTTCTTTTTCCTAATACATTTGGTACAAGAAATGCAAGATTTTACTGTTGCTTTCATCCATGTAGTCCTTTTTCGGAAGATAGTTGCTAAAGACATGCAAATCTTTAACTCATTCTATTCAGTTCCCTTAACCACTAATTAAGGGAGGATTGCAATATATGGATAAACACTAAATATGCAAATTATCCTAAGTTTTCTTCATTATAATGAGAAATTTGTAACAGAGCAATTCAGATTCATTTACAGATATAACATCAAAAATATTTCTTCCTTTGATGGTAGCAACAGTACATGACTTCACTTCAGGCCTTGATTAGAGCTCATCTTATTAAATGTAGTACAGAACACATGAAACATCTATTGCAAGGACCTGCTAGTTTATGAACTAAAGAACAGATCCTTGAGGAAAAAAAAATTACTTCCAATGAAACAGATGTGACTTGTGGATGGTACAACAATTTTTCTCAAATTACAATGAACTCCTTTTCATTAAAATGTCTGTGCAGCAAGAAAGTATAAGCTAATTTTCTGAACATATATTTTAAACATTTTTCTAGTAAAATACAAGGAGGAAAGTTTTCAATCCACTCTATGCTTTTGGTATTATAGTGCCTGTGAATATTGCAGTAGCAGCCTCTGTAGGGTGGGGATTCCTTGCTGATATCTTCCCCAGCCTGACAGATGCTTATTATATAAATCCTATCTCATCAGTTACTAACATTTAAGAAGAACTGTGATTTAGTTATATGATAGGTTGAAGGAAAAATAGAAGTATTATCCCTCTACAGTGTCACACATCAGTAATTTTCAAGGGAAGCAATCCACAATTGATATAAGAAAAGGCAAGTCTTCTTTGTGAGGAACATTTTATATTCTCAAAAGTAGCAGAGGTAGATAGAACTTCTCCATCTATCATATGCCTTAGAATAGTCATTAGCTTCTGTGTTATTAGATTTGGCAAGAGGAGTTTTAGTTATTTTTAGCGAACTTTGAATGACAATGCTTTTGCTTACAATTGTTTTGTTTATTTTATTGATTTAATGTATTTGAAACAGACTAGGATTTAACATAACATCCACATATGTACCTTGTACTTTGGAGAATATGTGAATGCTCATTTTTTTGCATTCTGACATTCTGGTATGTCAGATAAGATCCCTATTCAGTTTTAAAGAAATAACTGTGTTATAAAAATCAGTTTGGAGAACTTCTCTGTTAAAAATGAGTTGTCTTATATTTATGTATATTTAGCAGAGAATATTTTACACCCACACACCTATACAAGTGCCTAAATCAAATTTTGCTAAAAATTCTGGCTGAAATTTGTAAGGCAGAACAGGCTTAATATTTTTGGTTTCCCTCACCATTTTACAGCTGTAGTAATCTAACTTCTGTAGATGAAGTGAAAAAATTAATAGATATGGAGTCAGGTCTACAAAAAGGAAATAATAAAACCAAAATATATGTGTAAACTGATCTTTATAATAAAATATCATCTCACATGAAACATACCAGAATCAGGAGGAATTTTATTTTCCTCAGTTCTCCATGAACAATGTTCATGAACAGTGAGCACAGCTCTGTTGACTGTGCAAAATCATTTTATGTGGAAGTTTAGAAGGAATAAAAAAGAAATTCTAAATTGCAAAGAAGAACACTGTCAAGATAAAAAAGTTCTGGAGTATAAAACCTGGAATTTTTCTGATTTAAAAAAACTTCCAAAATCTTTTGATGGCTGGCTGATACGATATCTTATATACGAAATCTTATCTTTTCAGAGGCCTGTCCTCTCAGCCTATGGATTGCAACAACGTAGCTCATACTGGCTTTTCACAAAAGCCTCCGAATACAATTGTTCTATGGACTACACCAACAGCAAATTAGTGCAGAATGAAACTGGAAATTTAGTCATCCACCTTAATCTGTCATAAATCAAACTTAACTTATATACTGCATACAGAAGCTATTCCTTTTCAATATGCCTAGAAATAAATTTTTAAAATCATTGGTTTTTGGCAGAGCAGACTTTTTTTTGACAATAAAAAAAACTCTGGCACACGACTTCTTTAAATGACCTTGAAGAACCTCTTGTGAAACCACACCCACTCTGACAATAAGGAAAGTTCAAATAGCGAGTCAACTTGATCGCCAGATGTAAATAATGTCATTCCTATGCTGAATTTTCTAATGAACACACTTTCTTCATCTATTTGTGGGTTATAATTACAGTTACAAAATACCACTGTTCCCGCTTCAGCACTAGGGAAACAGCTGTGAACACTACCAATCCTTTGCATAATAGTTCCAAATTGTCTATGAGTATCAATCTCATCCTTATCTAACTCAGAGGTGAATCACTTCTGTTTTAACTAATCAGTACATTTTACTGAAATATTAAAGTGTAAGTTAAATCTGATTATGTATCTGAAGTATCTTTTTTAAAAAGCAGACTAAGGAAAATGACATAGTTGATCAGTAAAATCTTAAACTGCAAATCTTTGATTCAAATGAAGTAAAATAGTGCTAACAAAGAACTGGAAATACAACTTTTGAAGGCTGTTTATTTAGTTTGTTCTGGTGGTTTGTTCAGGATGCTTAAGCTTATCTAGCTTTGCTGCATATATATTCTGTCTTAGACTGCAGAATTCATTAATGGCACCTGTAATCCTCTGATTACCTTTCTGAAAACACTGCATTTGCAAGAAACCTCACTGCTCACTACCTACCTATGGGTGCATTTACGCTACATTTCAGCTTGGATCAGAAGTGTGCTCCTAATATGTGGCTCCCAAATGTCCCCACTTGACACACCTCAGCTGACATTTCAATGCACATACTGGATTTATTTCCTGTGAAACTAAACCTGGAGATTCTCTTCAGGAGCACAAAAAGTGGGCTACAGCCACTAAAATCACTGGTCTGCAGGACCAGTCTAAAATAAGTTCAAAGTACACCTTCTAGAACTGCCTACTCTTGATATTCCACTTTACATATCTGCCTCTGCTGAGCTGCAGTGCTGGCTACTTTATGGCCCTGAAGAATTTATTTAGGGCCTGCTGTGTCATTTTGAAGTTAGGGAGAGCAAAACCCAAAGTATAAACAGTTTTCTCCCACTAGATCTATAGGTTATGAAAATGAGGCTGATGTTCTGCTCATCCAGCCCATCTTCCTAAGTACATTAATTTGAATTAAACAACAATCTAAAGACACCTTATTTTTCTACCTCTGTTTCTTATCTACCTTTTAACTTTCTTGCTTACCAACTGCAGTGATGGGCAGTTCCCCTAAGCAACCTTTCAACTGCATGAGCTGCTGATTGATTGTGTGTTCAGTTCAAACACAGATGAGCACAGCTTGAAAAAAGAATTGATAGATCCAAAAAATCCAGTGGCAATCAGATGAATGGATTATCATACCTCTAAGAAAAAAAATATTTTGTCAAATGACACAAATAACACAACATCAAAATTACGAAGTTTATTTTTAAAATAATCTGTTTCTCAGAACAAAAAAAAAATCAGTTTCTTTATTAATTTCTCATATTTTTTTTACCCTCTAAATAAATGTTAAACTACTTCAGGTCACAAGTTATTTTATCACAACAAGAATAATTCATCAGATATCTTAATTCATAGAAAAATTTCTGATGCCTTTGTTCAGGTTTATTCATTCTAAGACTGAGGTGTCAGTAACATTGCCAAAATCTTACTAAATAATAGTGAAGAGAGTGACAATCCCAAATTAAAGATATTTAGGTCAACTAAAATTAGCCAAATATGGAAAAAAAATTCCTTAAAGAACAACATGTAACAAGGTCAGAGCCCCATTTAGTCACCTCTAAATCTGCAGGTGAACAGAGAGGACAAGCACCTCTGGGCCCCAGGCCACTGGAGCAGGCTGGCCCTGTCCTTGCTGCCTGGCCTCTTCCTGGTTCTGTGTGGTGCTTCTGTGGTGCTGAAACTCAATTATTACTTGGGGAGTGGGGTATCTAGTTCCAAGTGCCATGATAATAAGAGGACTTTTTTTCAGCCCTTCAGAGTAGTATTTACAGTCTGATATTCATGTTTCATTTCATGTGCATAGCATGGGCACTGTGTGTAGACATATGAGGACATGGAAGTGTTGGCAGGGGGGAGAGGGGCAAAAGGGGGCCCCTTTGGATGGGGCCAAATGAGGTGCAATCCTATGCCCATTTGTCCTGGGATGAATATAGCTTACAATGGAAGTTGGTTTGTTTTTTTTTTTTTTTAACAAATTCAACCCTAGAGTAATTTTCTAATTTAAATGATGGGGACAAGATAATAAGCAGATTTTAAAATTAAATTTTCAATTATATATTAAAAATAATGGTACAAATATATAAGACCTGCTTGCATGCAGTGAAAATAAATTTTAGTATGTGGCCTGGACAGTGCCTTCCAGCCCTGCCTTTCTCTGCTTCTGAGAGTTTTTTTTCTTTTTCCCTGGTATCATCTCCTTTCATTGTTCATCTCTGCTCTGAGCCTGACTTTCAAAGAGCATTATTTACTGAGGTGAGTTCAACTAAAAGTTTGAATGGCATTTGAAAGAGATTCAAAGCAGCTGCTGTTGAATGGCTTCAGATGAATAGTTTGACCTAGTCAATAGTTTCAAGAATAGTTTGTTTCTTTTCTCTAACCTTTTTATTTCTTCCCTCTCTTTCTGACTGACTTTCACTCACTACAGAAGTATAAAGAGGCAACCTGTCTGAAAGAAGCACAGTGGGGAAAAGGCAAGGGTGAGGAGTCAGGAAAAAGCAGGAACCCATAAGAAGTGGAAAAGTAATAATTACAATAAAATGTGGCAACGAGGTCCTTATAGATACATCTACATAGAAAACACAAAATTTCAATAAATATTAACTTTTATGTTAATTGAAACATGTTAATCTTTAGCCTTGGAGTAGAATGAGTAATTCCCACATGGCTAGAGTTTGTCTCAGAAAGTTTCTCCTTACTTATATTTTCCCAGCTTGGTAACTGAATCTGAAACAGTATGAGGTCACAGTAAATGTAGCCAGAGTAATTTCAAAGAGCATAAATCAGTGCATGAGTCTCATCTATGATGAAGATGATGATATGAGACTGAACTTTCATTGACATTTCAAATTTGTAATGTATGGATTTAATAGTTGCTTACACATGTGATGAATCAGCATTAGCAGACACAATGGTTTCTTACATCTGTTCCTATGCATCATCAAGCCACTTATGATAAGCATTTGTGTTCAGATTATAGCTGGCTAAATAAGAGATATCGATGTCCTTCATAGGATTACCAAAGTAGCTTGGAATTTAGTTTTCCATTTCCTTTTGAAAGTGTGTCTTAATCCTTCTGTTGTAATTAATATTTCAGAGTCAACTACTTATTTACAAAAGACCTTTCAAAGTTTCAAGTTTCCTAACCATTCTTTCACAAAACATTCAGGCCACTGATTTTAAGTCTGTGTATGTTCTGAGGACAGGAGGTACTAAAACACCTAACAGGGCCAATAAAGGAACTTTAAAGAGGTCCAGAAAATCTACAGAGAATGTTTATGGTTATAAAATGCGGTTGGTTTTCGTTTGGTTTTTTTGGGTTTTTTTTTCCCTAAATCACAAGGTTGCAAATTACTGAGCAGCAGTACATATAGATACGTTCCTATTGTGTTGCCATTCAATCAGGAAGAATAGAAAAGATGTAATAGAAAGGACCTAATATTACTGCCTCTCAACAGCTAATAACAGGGTTTATACATGAAAAGCAGTCTGCATCATTTCTCCCAAAATCTTGTAATACTTCAATATATTCTTAACATAGACTATTGACATACAATCCCTTTCTGGAATGTCTTAGCTGTAGGTAATGAAGAAGAAAACCTGACTTTTTCAAAGAAAACTGGTAAACCTGCCAAGCTGTAACATCCAAAGTTTTCCTCCTTCATTCAAAGCCCTTTTGAAGAGTCCAACCAATCCCCACATCAAAAACTGTAATGGCCCTTTTTGAGAGGCCTGATCATTACTTGTATTTTATACTCTGGGCTCATTTCAGACTGGTCCAAAAGCAGTCTTCAGGAACTAATGCTGGCTGGTGCAAAAGTCTTCCTGCGTGGGATGTCACATGATATCATTCATAAGGTCAAAATGGTGAACTGAGTGGCAGGGGGGAGGCACTGAGGATTAGTGGTTAACAGGCTTATGATATGAAGCATATGGGTTGCAGCACCACGACATGGATACAGAATAAGAGCACATGATATATGCTAAGCTAGCTACTGCTACAGTTCAGAGGAGTCTTCTAAATATCAAGATATAGCAGCAGCACCCTGGCCTGTGACACTACTTACTAATCATTATGTTTTTCTACAGAGCTCTTAGTAAGTATCACTGAAGAAGGACCCTGAATAAAAAAATGCTGTGTTCACTGCAGTATTTGAAGTTGTTTCTTTCCACCAGCTTGTATTCAAATATCTGGATTAGCAGAGGAGAGTTCAGTAGGGAAATGTGTTTTTTTCACTTTGGAATGAACTTGCACTTTAATTAAAAAAAAAAAAAAATAGAATATTTGTTTTAACTATGGCCAACAAAGTCATTTCTTAAGTGAAATTTGCACACCAAACATTTTTAAAAGTGCAGGACTCAACCTAATGCAGTGTTATTTAAGGAAATCACTGTTCCTGTACATCTTGGGAAAGATACAATGAGAGTTAAAAATGCTTTGTTAAACAGCTTTCTTTCCTAAAGACTTGTCCTGTTCATCAAGTACAGCATTGTTTGACATTTTCTATATATTCATTGTTTTCTCATTGTTTTTTTTAACAGCTTTTAACTGTTGTTTCAGGACTGTTGTTTTACGGACAGAAATTCTTGAAACAGAATTGTTTTTCCATGCACTGCTAAAAGATGTTCATTCAAGGTGAACAACAGCTTGGATAGCTTCCCCTCTGGACTGATTGACAATAATGCTGAGGAAAGGATTAGCTTTCGAGCTTAGTCTTTCACAGTCAAAAAGCTTGCCAGATCCAATAAAACTGCTTTTACATCTAACTGTTCCTCACATTGCTTTTTTTGCTAGAGAAGAAATTTAGGAAAGCAAATTTGAGTTAAAAACTCCATTGAGCTAGTCCATAGACCATTATTTTTAAAGATGTCTCATAGACTTCAGATTTAAAATAATTTGCCCACCATCAACAATGATTCTTTGTTCTCCTTTCTAAGGTTGTGTCTCTCCACTCCACATGACCTGCTTTTTTATGTGCGATTTGTGAACAAATGGCATGAATTAAAAATGCCATTCCAGTAAGGGAGAGGAGGACCTAGTGACACTTTTACCTTTCTCAGGATAAAACTCTCTTTTGTGTAGCTGTGGTGGTGAGTTTAAAGTCCAGGTCTTTCCTTTCCACTCAGCTGTCAAAGTGTGAACCAAGCAAAGGAAATTTAGAGAATGGTTCAATGCCCGTTCCATTATTGAGAATATAAGCATTGTCTTCAGTGTGCTTTGGAGGAGATCTGGAAGTGCTGACAACAATCCACCATGGTCTAAAGTGGAGCATTCACCTGGGCTGAAGATGTGATTCAGTTCCTTGGGTTCCTGTCAAATTCCCCTATTCTCAAATTGGGGAAAGCCTCCATGGGAAATATTTTCCCATAATTTCCAGTGAAACCCTTTGGAATTCATTCCTAAGAAGTGCAGAATTATTTTAAAGCTAAAGTTTTACCTTAGGTCAGTGCACAAAAATAACTTCATCAGGTCAAGAAGTCAGATATTTGCTTCCGTCAGGATGTGCAAGATGCCAGCCACACAACAGAATTGTATAGCCACACTCCCCTCATAAAAAAAACAGCAGTCAGCATAAAAGAGGAGGAAAAAACTTTTGAGCTTATGTTCACAGATAGAAGGGTTAGAGCAACTAGCCCACTACTTTCACCCCAACTCTATACTGTTTTTTATTATAGAAAATCAGGAAGTACCGTAGTTCTAGGTATTGCACAAATTCTTCAAACAGCATCAACTGGATGTCTTCAAAGAGCTTTCAGTCAAACTTGCTCAGGTTAAGACAGTAAAAGGGCATAAAGCTGGGCACAGAAATCCATATAACATTCCCCAAAACACCATTGTGTACAAAGGAAGTTAAGAGCAATCCACCAACTCTCCTCTCCCTCTGCCTGTGGAGACCTTTTTACCTTTCAATTCCCTTTCCTAGCTCACTGGAATCAATTTTTGCAAGGCCATTTGGAACATTGGAGGGAAGTAGCAGATGGAGATCATTTTATCAGGTTTTATGGTGTACAGATAGGCACATCTCAATGTTGTTTTCATAATCGAATCCATAAAATAACACATCAGTTCCTGTTTGAGAGAACTAGAAAACTCCTGTGTCTTGGTATTCATTTTTTCATTAAATAATTACCAGCCTTTGAGCCTGGCTTCAGAAAATTTTTTAGACTGAAGTTTTTAGAGGTATTTTGAGAAGTGGAGCCTGCAAGTCATACAAGTATCATTAGTCACAAAACGCTTCAGAAAATTTTTTAGACTGAAGTTTTTAGAGGTATTTTGAGAAGTGGAGCCTGCAAGTCATACAAGTATCATTAGTCACAAAACNTTGGTATTCCTTTTTTCATTAAATAATTACCAGCCTTTGAGCCTGGCTTCAGAAAATTTTTTAGACTGAAGTTTTTAGAGGTATTTTGAGAAGTGGAGCCTGCAAGTCATACAAGTATCATTAGTCACAAAACACTTCAGGTTATTTTTCTCCATTTCCACTTTGTGTTGCTTAAAAATTTTTCTCCCTTCATCTAACCCATTAAGCTTTGGCTGTACAGTCAGCAGCGTGGTCATGTTGTAGAGATACCATCATTCCTCATTTTGCTCTGGGTCAATTTGTCTGTGCCTCCGAGAATAACATTTTCTTGAGGAATAGAAACACTGTAGTTGATTTTAAGAAATTCTCGTGTAGCTGTGCACTACCTAGGCTAAAAGTTGAAGGTAAAAGACCGGAATCTGATAAAGGAAATATCACTATAGAGAGGCTCTGCTTTTGCAGACAATTTGACTTTAAATTTGGTCCTGGTTTTGGAATCCTTTTCTCCCTCAAGCAACTAAAAAGTTGAGAAAAGAACAGGAAAAAGAGTTGATTTGATAGACACACAGGGACCAGATTGTACTGTTTATCTCTATTTATATTTTAACACAGAATCCTTTCTGATTATTATCTTTTTATTTTTAAATACAGTCCTGTGGTTCCTCAAATGCATTTAAACCTGTTTTCCTGCCTCCAATTCACCAATATATCTCCTGTTATATCAAATTCTAAATAGACAGCAAAACCACCAAAAAGATAATGTTATGTAACTTAAATAAATTTATTATTTCTTGTTTAATTTTAACCAGTTATTTCTTTTATGTTTACATAATACAGGTGACATTTTCAGCTGGATTCACGTAATATTATCCTGTACATTCATTGTTAGAAGTGAACAAATCAATTTCTTAAATAAGGCATGCTAGTGGCTTAAAAAAAGCATATAGTTTAAAACATAACTAAAATCCACACTTTCCTGCAAAATGTTTCAATTTCAGGTTTTCTGTTATCTCCATTAATAAACAAAGAATCATTTAAACAATCTCTTATTATTTTTAAGCTGTTAATATTTGTCTGCTTAACTTCTTAAAAGGAATAATGCATAGTTGCTGTTAATCTAAGAACAGACCTGTCTCTTCCCTGTTTGGGTATCTGCTGCAGTGGAATGCTATTTACATGGAATCTATATAGTTCATATACTGGCTATAAATGATTTGCTTAGCTGGATAATACAGCCAAAATTAAAACATTTTTGTTCCTGCAATTTTCATGTTTTGGACATTTTGTTTCCCCTCTTTTTCTTTTTTTTTTTCACCCAAATGACAGCCAGAAATTTAAATATGGGGGTTTTGCCATATGAATGTCTATTTCTTTCACTGAGTTTGCAACAGCTCTTGTCAGAACTGGAAAAAGGAGGACTTCTGGAAAATGTCTTGGAAAGTGCTCTACTGAATTGAGGCATAGGGAAAAAATATTTACAGTGCTCAAGAACCATTACTTGCTAGTACCTCAAGCAAGGAAGTCCCATGGTGCTAGGGTATAAAAGTTTACAATTATACCAGCAATAATTGAACTACAGAACTATAGTTCTGCATAGTCTATATAGCATCTATATAGTCATTTAGAGAAGCTAAATTTTACAGTTATTTATTGATAAAAATGTTGCAGACAGATATAAAATTATCCTCAATGCTATTTCTAGTGATGCAGACAAGTGGCACAATGCAGCGATGACATTCTAAATGAATTTTTCTCATTTTGAAGAATTA
>VZTN01025069.1:3986-26624 GCA_013400515.1 Erpornis zantholeuca
TATTCCTTTAGAAAAATTTTTGAGGGCCTTTGGGAAAAAGCAACAAAAAGGATTAAAAGTATGGTTCAATATAATCATTATAAAGCTCCAGGCCCAGAGCATGTTCCCAAATCTATTGCCATAAATTATCTAACCATCTAGAGCTTAGATTTTTTTCTCCAGGAGACGTGGCTATTATGGCAGATGTGCAATTTATTCTTACCTTTTCTAATGTGCAGGTTGTGTCTAACTATTTCTAAAGTAAAAAATCCAGACAAAGAGTCTAGAATATTCATTTCTGAGGAGCTGACCCAAACTGCCTCAACTATATACTCCCTAAAAATGATGCTGAGTTCTACTAAAGGCACTTAAAGGCTAACACAAGCATCAGGCATGGTCAACATGGGTACACAAAGGGAAAATCCTCTCTAATTTGATATCTTTCTACAATAAGATATCACCATCCGGCTGGTGGATGAAGGGAGCACAGTGAATGTAGTTCTTCTGGATTTAAGTAACATTTTTGATACTTTCTGTCACAGTAGTCTTGTGAAAGAGCTATCCATCTGGGAAGAACTGTCTGTATCTGACCAGCAACCAGAGAGTGGTGCTTCTCAAGACTCAACTTCAGGGACAGTTCTGTTCAAGATTTTTTAAGTTATCTATATGCAAAACCTAAATGCTCCATCAACAATTTTATCAACAGTACTTACCTGGGAGGTACTTAAGGAACAGGAGGGAGCAGGGAGTCTTTGCAGAGGAAGCTGAGTAGATCATTTGGTAGTCATCAATGACATGAAATTTAATAAGAGTAAATACCAGATTCTGCACTTGAGGCAGAGTAACACTGAACAGAAGTTTAAATTGGGACACAAGCCCTTGGGTTCATCAAATACAGCATTGCCAGTCAATCAAAAGAATTGATAGTATTTAAGTGCTGGTATGGCCTCACCTTGAGTACTGTGTGTGGTTCTGGGCCTCACAATTTAAGAATGTTAAGGTCTTTGAATGCATCTGGAGTGCAGCAAAGCTGGTGAAATCACTGAAAAGCAAGTTCTGGGAGGAGTGACTAAGTCTAATCACTTGAGCTTGTCTAGTTTGGAGAAAAGGAACCTGAGAGGTGACCATTGCTCTCTGCAGCTTCCTGAAAAGAGAAAACGGACAAAAAGATGCTAATATCTTCTTCCTCTATCCAGGGACAGTACACATGAGAGGATCAGACTTGACGTTAGGAATCATCTATTTACCAAGGGAGTCACCAAACACTGGAAAAGGTTTCTTAGAGAGGTGGTCGATGGCCGAAGCCTGTCAGAGTTCAAGAGGTGTTTGGACAATGCCCTCTGAAACATGCTTTTAACTTTGATCAGTCTTGAAGAGATCAGTTGGAGCAGATGATAACTGTAGCTCTGGAACGATTCTATTCTATTCTATTCTATTCTATTCTATTCTATTCTATTCTATTCTATTCTATTCTATTCTATTCTATTCTATTCTATTCTATTCTATTCTATTCTATTCTACTCTATTCTATTCTATTCTATTCCATTCTATCCCAACTTTAACACAATAAGGTAAAGTCCAGTCAAAAGAGGGAGCCCTCAGCAGAGCAGCCTGTCTAAGAAATGTTTAAAGAGTAATTAGGTAAAAGTAAAGCTACAGACATCCAATTCTTCTTCAAAACTTCTCTGGTGCCCATCCAGGAACACTGTGATAGAACACAGATAGAACAATTCTAGCATTTTTTCCCAAGACTACCACAAAGTTTACTGTATTCTCATATTCTCTCTAATGAAAACTTCTCAAAAATAACATGTTCAATGGATGTATTTAGTTACCTGAATGACCAGTCCACAAATCAGAAGTCCAAACTTGTAAGACAAATACCTTAAATTATGTTTCTGGGGTGGGAAATAGAAGGAGGAATGTAGTGGGCTGACCCAAGCCAGATGCCAGGCACCCAGAAAAGGTGCTTGCTCGCTCTCCTCTGCAGCTGGAGACAGGAAAGAAGATTTAATTGAGAGCTCGTGAGTTGACATAAAGGCCAGGAGAGATAACGCTTCAAATGCCATAAAGGGAAAAACAGGCTTGACTTAGAAATATGAAGTGAATTTATTGCTAACAAAATCAGAGCAGGTTAATGAAAAGTGAAGTAAGCCCTTAAAAACACCTTCCCCCCATCCCTCCCTCCTTCCAGCTCTATTTCCTATCTCCTCAGTGCAAGGAGAAATGGAGTGGGGGTAATGGTCAGTTCATTGCCCGTTGCTTCTCCCACTGCTTAGAGAGAGGAGTCCTTCTCCTGCTGCACCATGGGGTCTCTCCCATGAGAGAGCTCACTGAGAAATCCAGCGTGACCCCATCCCACAGACAGCAGCCTTCCTCAAACTGCTGTAGCGTGGGTCATTCTTCCACGTGGTGCAATTCTTTCAGGACAGGTTGCTCCAACATGGGAGCAGGGCCACTCTCTTCACAGGCCTCCCACAGGGTCACAGCCTCCTCTCAGGCATGCACCTCTTCCAGTGTGGGTCTCCTGCATGTGCTGCAGGTGTATCTCTGCATCCCCGTGGACCTCCATGGGCTGCACCACGGGCTGCATGGGAATCTCAGCTCTGACTCAGACTGGAACACCTCCTGTCCCTCCTTTTGTACTTACCTGGCTGTCTGCAGAGTTAGTCTCACCTGTTCTCACTCTGGTCTTCTCAGGTCACAATGTGAAAAGCGCAACAACTATTTGTTTATCTTTTTTCTTAAATATGTTATCTCAGAGGCATTACCACCATTTCTAATTGTCTCAGACTTGGCCAGCAGTACATCCATCCTTGGAGCCACCAGAGATTGGCTGTGTTGAACATGGGAGAAACTTCTAGCAGCTTCTTAGAGAAGCCACCCCTGTAGTCCCCCTGCCACCAAAACCGCGCCATGTGAAACCAATACAGAGAGAAAGGAAAGATTTTAGAAGGACTTTACTGTTGGTGCTATTGATTGTTGTTGATTGTTGGTGCTATTACGCAAAGACTCCTTTCAAACACTGAAGTATTTTTCCTGCTTTTATGTTTAGCATTTATAAGTACATATCAAATAAGTAGTATGAAAAAAGGAACTTACAATTTCTTCAGCATATTAGAAAATATATTTCTGAAAAGGTAGTAGGCCCCTCTTTTGCTATGTTTGGGGAAGGACAAATAAAAGTATTATGCCAAATATGTACTGCTATTAAATTCTTACTAGCAAAATAACAGAAAAGGGCAGAAAAGAAGGAATCCTTGCATATATGAATAGCTAAAAGCTACATCCCAACTTCCAACAGGAATATGCACTTTATCAATTTTTTTCTGAACTTGGCTAGGCAGAGAAAGGTAATATATACATTGACACCAATTTTTTGTCTCTCCAGTTGTACTCTTTGCATCTTGGATAGAAAACACAATGTGTAACAATCATAACTCAAAATTAACTGGCAAAGTACACAAAAACATGCTAAGGAGTATTGTCTGTTCAGTATGAATGATTTCAGCACTATGACATGTGATATAGTTAGCTATCTAACTAACTAAATAGTAATGCCAAATATTTCTGTAAACATGTAAATACTTTGCTAGAACTGAAAGTTAAAAAGGTAAAGTAAAAAAGTAAACAGTAAGACAAAGGTAATTAAGAGAACATCTTGTTATCTTTAGGTTTTTTCCCTTGTCTGAGGTTCAAATGTGTTTTCGAGGGTAGGATAGGCAATATGATAGAGAAAATACACTTTCAAGCCTCTGTCTCAGAATTACTAATTATAAGTTTCTGTGTTAGTTACATCTCTTAATGTTTTATTTTTATGTGGTTTGTGATTTAAGCTACCTGAACCAGTAATTTACCTAAGAAACATTTGGAGCAAATGTTTCCTGCAGTGGATTATGAGAAAAATTAAACAGTATAGTAGAAAGTAGAAAGGTGTTTTAAGCTCCTTTTTCCTTGATCTAACATTTTGAAAGAAATCACAGAATATTTGCTTAACTGCTGGAACTCCTAATACATTTAAATTACTTCTCTGTCACCCTTCAGACTGAAGGCATACTTTTTTAAAGTAAAATCTGAAAAACATGTTTTTTTAAAATGCCTTTTCAGCGCTTCTGTCGAAAGCATTAGAGTGATACTGCAGAAATCCCCCTGCCCTCTCTACCCACTGTGTGAATGGCAGGCATGGGAAGTCAGAGGACTCTCAATTTGTTTCCCGCAATTTCAGGAGTAGTATAGTCTGGTATGATTTTAGAAGGTTCAGCATCCAAAAGAAACAGTCTTTGGGCAGAGGAAGATGAGTGACAATTAAGACTTCCAATATTAATATTTTGGTTTGTTTTCTTTTCTTTAAAGGACAGGCAGAGGAATTATATTAACAGAGGTGAATGGAATAGAAATTCACTATTTGAATTCTCTGTGGCTTGCCCGATTTTGGGAATACATGTTGTTAAGTCTGAAATGCCAGTTTCTTGTGGCCTCCCTGCTCCATGCAAGAGCTGCTGTTCAGCAGCAGAAGGTCACTTTAAACTTAGCTAAACCTTAGTTTAAATTCTATAAAACCAACTTACAGTGCTTCAGGGAAGGTCATTATTTTTAGAATAATGCAGAATAAACAACAGTCTGTACTTCTTGTGGTGCTGTGGTGCTTAGAGAAAAATCTCTAAAATTTATAATGCATTTACTACGCACACACAATTGTCTTCTGTGTGCATTTTAGAGCATTACATACACAATTGTCTTTTGTGTGTGTTTTACATTGACTATGTGTCTGAAAGCCCTGGGACTCTTGACAGTCAAAGATATTTTAAAGTCTGCAAGTGTCAGAAGAACATTGTTTAGGTTCAGTTAAAACAAGAGTAGATGGTAAAATATGCATAAAGGTGTACATTCTGCTACACTAGGGATGGTTATTTCAAAATGGATGGAATATATGAAAGCTCTTGGCTGGCAGAGGTATGCAAGGTGCTTTACAAAAATGACATGCACATGGTCTGTCGGGTAATATAGGTCAGATAACTCTCTTGGTTTATTGAGTATTCCAGTGCACTTTGGTTCTGAGGACAGATAGTGGCATGTTAAGCTTGCCAGATGTAAGGCACAGCCAGGACTGTAATGAGAGCTGGGAGCAGGAGTGCATGTGAAAATGAGAGAGCATTTATCTTTTGGAGAAAGAGAAAGTAAGGAAAAGAAAAATGGGGGAAAGTCCACTTACAGAAAATAACAGGAAAGGATACACTTCTCTGCTGCTCAAGAAAAGAAACATAAGAAGATAACTATGAATTATTAAATGGGAATGATTGCATTATTTTCTGGGCTAATATTTTTGGGACGGTAGAAGGATGTCCTGCCTCCACCCACAGAAACACGTGAATGAATGTCCAAGTTCACATTCACAACAGCCAATCTCCCACCCAATTTAAAATGGGAAATAGATCTAAATATTTGCTCACTCTTGGCCTTAGAGCCCATCATGGTACTCCTTTATAGGCTTCCAAACATTGTGAATATCTAAAATTTTGATCTAGCTCCTGCCTTTTGTCTATCAACTGGCATGATGTCATCTAGCACAAGACCTAAAAGGCCCCAGTGTCTTCTACTAAGGTCCTTTTTCTAAGACTCTTCAGCAGACTCAGCAGGCATATCAAAGACACAGTTATCGGTCACAGGAGAGAGAATACGTATTTCTGACAGACTTGGTGCAAAAGCAGACATCTAGAGAATGCCAACTTAACATTATTTCTGTCTCAGTTTCTTAATGATGACAGAAAGTCATTGGTGTTTCGTAGTGAATTTTATGTATCTGACATTTCTCTAATTCAGATGGTTTCTCTTTGGAATTGTCTAGTATGTCCCTGCTCAGGTTGAGGTCACTATTTTTAAAAATACTCTTTGTTATACCATGATAACACAGTCATTCTTCTTAACCAAAATACATATTTTTGCTGGCTTCTTGTTGAACCAGGTTCCTTTGGTTCTAAAAGTTCAGAGATCTCTTTTTTGAAATTTTTCAAACAGCTGCCATTTTTGACAGGACACCATGATTATCCTCTCTTCATCCAATCAGCTTTCTGAATGTTCTTCATCTGACTGCATAACCATGAAGATATAGAAAGTTAATGACCTACTTTTATGTTCACTTGAAATGTCATGATTTGAAAACTCCTGTGTGGGAGACTCTTTCAAATTAACTGACTGTTTATCAAGACCCAGCTTGATAAGACCCCTACATTTTTTGAATATTCGGATGAATATTTTCTAGTTTTGTCTTTTACTAAGCCAGGATTCATGAAGGAATGTGAATATGAACTACAGCAATGTGAATATGAACTACAAATTGAAGAGTTTATCCTTCTCCTTTATGTTAGGAAAACTTTAATAAGGAATAAATGGCAATAAACACCAATCTTCCTTTTGAAAATAAGGTATATAAAAGTGTTTCAAACTGATTTGTTTTTTCGGTGAAAATTAAAGACAAGCTTTACAGAAGCTAAATTAAAAATGTCTGATGGTATTTAGTGTTGACTGGTGACCAAGGCAAAATGATTAGGTATTTTCCTTCTACTTCAGAGAATGCATTGACAGTTATGAACTTAACTATATATTTCACAGAAATCAATCTATATTAAATATATCTATCCAAATGTCTCAATGACATGTTTTCCCAGCTGGCAACTAAGCACCAGCTAGATGCTCTCTCACTGCCCCTCCACACAAACACATTGCATTCTTGTTAGAACATATCCTGTAACTTATAAAAGACACAAAGGACTTGCAAGGTAGGCGTACTGAGAAATTCTCTTGATTTTGGTGACAAGAAGGGAGTGATGCAGGTACCCTGTTGTGAGGCAGTGGTATCTGTTTCTAAGTAAATCCTTATATATTATGATCTACTCTTCCTTGTTAAATCATTAGCTGAAACTTGGCTTCGATGTCTGTAAGTCTTATTTGAATAAAGCTTTCTTTCATTCATCACAAACCAACAATGAAATAATTATCAATTGCATAAAATTATCTGTATTCTGGACTTGAGCTATCAAAGGCTTAATCACAATTCAGTTTGGGTTTTTCCTGTGGCAATTACTCCCGTCTGGAGAGCAATATTGTGCACAAGAAAGGATCCTCAGCTGTATTGGTTTAACAGTGAAAGCAGGATAAAAAATTAACCTGTCAGAAAAGAAAAACAACAGCAAAAAATACACGATGCCACTGTATTTGCTATGCTGGCTCAATATATTCTTATTCCAGACTACATTGACCTCACTGAAGAATGATCTTCACCAGTTTCTATGACACTTTGCCAGGTCTGAGCCTTAACTGGGGAGGAGGATGCTGCTGATTTAGATTCCAGAATATTCAGTCAGTCTGCTTCACTCTGCATTACCCCACATGTACTGTATCTAATCTGTTACTTTGGAAGGGCCTGCAGCTGCTGTTAAGTGATTTATCTCAAGTAACCTCTGTGCTATGACAGCTCTGAGATACTAGATGGTCCCAGTAGTGATAAGAGCAGCCACACTCAGCACAAAGTGCACAACTGCATATTCATGTCAGAGTGGGCTTTGCCAAATAAAATCTGCAATGCTGTGATTAATCAGACAATTTCTTTTCATACACAAAATTCACTAAGAGAACAATGCAATCTTTAATATCTTTTGGGGTAACATAAATGTTATCTCACTAATGGGCATAAATTTATAAGACATAGACAAAGAGAAAAGTTTCTTTTTTTTTTTGTTAAGCATATTGCTATTCAAACATAGAGGTTTGTTCTGGGAAAACTCATCTCATTTTATTTTACAGTCTTGAGATGTATTCTAACAGCAACAATATGAAATAAAGCATTATTAGTTGAAATCACAGATATCCATAATGTTTGAATATGTTATTTCAAGCTACACTTATTTTTTTGTGTATTTCATATCTCATGACCATGTTAAAATAACTTTTATAGCATAAATTTTTTTTTCCAAAGTTCTTAATCAAATTTTAAAAAATGCAACATACCTTTAAAAGGGACATGATTATAAGAAAACACTAAAAAATTCCTGAGTTCCATTATAAAAAAATGAACAGTTAAAATTAACAAACCATAATTTTTTTAAATTACCAGACAGAGAAGTCCAGTTTTCAATATGTCTGAATTCCCAAAGGACAGAATTTTTTTGGCTGAGTTGAAATGGATGTAAGGAATGGCTTACAGTTAATGTTACTTCAGCAAATGAACCTCCAAGAATCAGCTTTCCCCTCAACCAAAGGTACTGGGTCTAGTACTGTATCTGTTACATCAAAACTAAGCAGACCTATCCAGATTTCTGGGAAAGCATATCCTCACAATATTAAATGTCAAATTATGCTGAACTACATGTCAGTGGATTAATATCATTTACAAATGAGCTGAAATTACACTGAAATCTTTCCAGGAAGGGATCATTTGGGCTTTCATTTTAGTCTGTGGCCCTACTCAAAAAACTGATATTTAGACTAAGGAAGAAATATACATTTAGTCTTTTACTGAACATAAATCTCCCTGGTTTCAGACTTCATTGATGACTGTATTGGGTTTACATGGCAAGGTTTTGGTGGTGAGGGGCTGCAGAGCTGTCTTTTGTGAGAAGATGCCAAAATCTTCCTCTCTATCTGATTCATAGTGTCTGACAATGCTGGCTGGCTCCAAGAGAGACCCACAAATGACCAAGGATAAGCTATCAGTCGTGATGGTAGCATTGCTGCAATAATGTGATGTAAGAAGGGGGAAAAAATTGCTGTGAAGCAGCAGCTGGAAGTGAGGTGTGGGGATATGTGAGAGAAACAGCTGTGCAAAGGAGGGGGGGAAAAGGTGCTCCAGGCACCAAAGATGGGATTCCCCTCCAGCCCATTCTGAAGACCATGGTGAGGTAGGATGCCCGCCTGCAGCCCAAGGAGGTCCATGGAGGAGCAGATGTGCACCTGCAGCCCATGGAGAAACCCCATGCTAGAACAGAATAGGCTGTTACCCCAGGGAAACACCACACTGGAGGTTTGCTGGCAGCACTTGTGACTCTGTGGGGGATTCACACTGGAGTGGTCTGTTCCTGAAGGACTGCATCATGTGGAAAGAGACCCACACTGAAGCATCCCTGGAGGACTGCCTCCTCCTGGGATGGTGGAGGCAGTCCTCCAGGTGGAACCTGCACGGGAGCAGGGCAAGAACATGAGGAAGATAAAGCACTAGGGACAATGAACTGGCCCTAACCACCATTGCCTGTCCCCCTGTGCCACTGTAGAAAAGGAAATAGTGAAATTGGGACTGTAATTGGGAGCTTGAGAAGAAGGGACAAGGGGAAGGGATATGTTTTTAGATTTGTTTTTACTCTAATTACTCTACTCTGGCAATAAATTAAATTAATTTTTGCAAGTCAAGTCAGTTTTTCTTGCGACAGTCGCTGGTGAATGATATTTCCCTGTCCTTAAGGCAATATTTTTGTTTTATTTTCTCTCCCCTCCTCACGGATGGGGAATGATGGAACAGTTTGGACGCTTGCCCTCCAGCCAAGGTCAACACACCAAAATGTCTTAAGCAAAAATTCTGAAATAGAACAGTTTAAGTTTTTATTAAGTTTAGTTAAGTTTAGTACAAACCTAGGGTCACATTAGGTGAGGTGCTTGTACCTATTGGTACAAAAAGGATGCAATAACTTCGAATCTGAAATACTAAGACAAAGAAGCAGAGTTCACAGATGTCTACAGGCTTTCTTCATAGACAGTGGGAAAAATCCATACCCTATAAGAAAGCAAGTGCATTTAGTGAAGGATACAACTTCAAGGAAAGAAAAACCTGTGTTTGAAATCCAGTTTCTATCCTGAATTTAAGCATCCTCTGCAGTAAAAATCTACATGAAAATAGAATTTGCAACTTAAATCTGCTTCCTCAAAGTATGTGACTTTAAAGTATATGACTTTGTCACAATTTGTGAAACAAATGTCTCAAAACAAACTGTATGAATCATCTGTCTCAAAACTTTTGTGTATCCAGGTCTCAGTTTTCAAATGTATCAGTATATAAATTCTATTCTGCATCAATCTGCTTGCAGTGATGAATATTTTTGTCACAGAATTGTGAAGATACATCTTTTTCTCTTTGGTCTTTCAGTGTAAAAATGCTTCAGATTATTTACCTCATTCTCCTAAATGTGTATATTCAAAAATTGTGATAAATTATTTGATCTCTTTCAACAGCAATTGCAGCAAAGAAGTGATTGTGCATAAAACCATTTTCTAAAATGATGGAACCCTACTTACATATTTCAACAAATTAAATGCATTTTTTATTGGTGTCTAAAATGCCTTCTTAATGAAAACATTTTATTGAAATTAAGGTGTTTTAACTGTAGAAGGCTGAAATTTCCTTTCTGTCGTCCTCATGACGCCCATCAACTTCTCTTTTTATTTTTCTGGCAAAATTACATATACAGCAATCATGTATGTTAATTTTAAAGTTAGATTGAGCAAAAACTGCAGAAAGAAAAGTCAGTAAGTAAATAGCTCTGAATGGAAAGTGTTGTGAATTGGATGACGGCCTTCTAACAGGTTCCGTGCCAGACATCTGTGGTCCAATCTCCCTAGATGTCCTACTAGCTCAGGACCCTTGACAAGTTTGTTTGTGTACATTTAGGTGATGAATGCTTAAATAGAGAATTTCAGTGTTTCTTGGTAGTGGTAAAAAAAGCTGTTCTAAGTTTTGTTCTTGTTGTTGAATCTGTCAAAAGGCACTAGACACCAACCCAAATTGCAGTATCATTTATTTCTGCATATACATGCCTTTAGAGTTTAGATAAAGTGAATTGTTGTAAAGATGCTCTACCATAAATTATAGCTGACAGTGGAAGTGATTAAGGCACATAGTTTGATTGCATGCATTAATCTCTACAACTTTCATCAAGTCTAATTTAATTACCCACAGGTATATGTTTCTTTTTAATTTATTAGCTTTGTCAGTAATCAGTTGCACTGTATGCTATTACTTGCAAAAGGTGAAACCCAGCTACATTCATAGGAAAATCAGACACTGAACAGGAAAATAGCAAAAGTTAAGTGTCATAGCCCTCAAGTGTATATTAACAATGTTAAACTCACATATGAAATGACACTATGTATTTAATTACAAAGGACTGACAGGCATCTTGATAGAGACCAGTGCACTCTCCCACGAAAAAACCATCTGAGAAGGCTTAATCATTTTCTGAATGTGGAAAGAGCTGCTGTTTTTAGAATATCCTGCTCAGGTATCATCAAATATACAGATTTTTATATTTTTAACTATTTGGACCTGGCTATTTGTTTCTTAGCTGACAGTGTTGTCTTTTCCTCATGATCAAGTGATCATGAACACAAATGTTAATTTTAATAGACTAATATTCGGACCCAGATATTCAGTATGACCATCATTTTAGGTCTCATATACATGCTAGGCATGTTATCTTGAATTTTCTTTGTAAAGCAGATCAGACATTTTAATAACTTTTGTAAAACAGAAATGCCTGTTCCAGTACTCTATTGCATTTGTAGACAGTAACATTTGTAAGACTACTCAGAAGCATTGTCCAGTCAGTCTTTTGAATTTAATGTTACACAGTCTCATAAAGATCCATGTCTTTTACTTAAAAAATCCCTAGCCAAAAGGAAGATTGTGGGGGGTTTGGGTGTGGGGGGTGTCAGGGAGCTTTCATCATTTGATTGTTCATTTGTTTCCGTGTGCATTCTATTCTTCTAATAATACAGACATACAGGGGTTTTGTGTGCTTTTTGATTAAAATGCATTTTAATTGTGATTAAAACATTAAGAAGATTGTTTAATGTTATTGATTGTTTCCATAATGACATGGAAAGAAAAAAGTAAACAAACACTACTGTGTACTGGAGGTGAGTAACTATTAACATTTTAGAGCCAAACTCTTTTTCCTATACGTCAATTCATAAAATTTTGTACTGTGAAAGTCCTCAAATACATGTATTGCTGACAGAGGAATTACCTTTTTTTTTTTTACATAACTCGAGAATTTTTAGTGCTTACTGGCCCTTAAATAATGCACAGTAAACCATTTCAAACAAATATCATGTTGAAAAGATACACAAGGGAAATAAAAGAGTCTTCCTAAATTGCACAGTACATGCAATTATTATTAAACTTGTTTAGTGAAACATGAAAACAAACTGCTTACTTGTGGTAAATGGATTTAATTACTGCACTAGCTGTCAAACAGAAATAAGCCTTCCTATGAAGTAAAAGTATTATACTACATGGCTATAAATTTAAGAAAAAAAAATTAATATAGTGCATGTACATTATTACTGTTTTTGAGCAATAAGCACAGTAGCTCCCAGTCTCTGGGAAAAAAACAGGACTAATTAGGACTTGCAAAGGAGTGCATGATTGTATTCTGTGGTGCCAAACTTCATAAAAGAACATGTAACATGATTCTAGAGTAATGCATACATAAGGGCTGAAGGGAAGCTTTCAGTATAAAAACTGCATACAAACCATATGGGGTACCCAGCAAGTAGTAAAGAGTGCTATGTCTATATTTTATTGTTTCTTTCTTTACTGTTTTTTTTTCCTTAATTAATAAAAGCATTATACCATGGAGCTTACTCTAAAAGTGTTGTTAGTTTCCACAAGGCTGTAGGGTGATGAGCAGTTTGCCAGACCAAGTGAGAAAAGTGCAGCTCCAGGCAGGCCAAGGACAGGCAGCTCAGAAGGCAAATCCCAGGCCAAGTGAAAGTGAAGAGAAAGGTGCCATGGGACCAACAAGAATTCATACTGGACAACCAAATTAAAGAAAATACTCATCAAAGCCAAAAAACTCATTCAGCCTAGGGCGCTGCTACAAAAGAAGAGAATCCGTAAGTACAAGATAGAAAATGCAAAATGGCTAATGGAAAACACCATTCTCAAATTGAGAATCAGCATAAGACAAATAAATAAAAGTATCTAAAAATGAAAGTTCTTCATAAACCCATATCTTCCTGTAATAATTTGCATTTCTATGTTTTCAACTGTTACTGTTTCATGCAGAAAATTACTCCTGCATTGAGAGTCCAAGAAAAGAAAAAGAATTATTGCTTATTCATGAAAGCCTCTGATACTTTTAATCAATTTAGAGAAGTAACCTTGCAATGTAAGATATTAAAAGACAACGTTAAGCCTACCTGAACCAGAAGTTAAAATGCTTATATTGATTGGCATAGCAATTAAAAGCCAATATATTCTACAATAGCTATTCTGTTCAATTCCTTCATGTAGTCTAAAGGTCTAAACCCATTATCTTTAAGCCACATGGATTATGTGGGTTGTTATAATGCTGTATAATGTAGACGGTATACTGTTAGCCAAGAAAGTTTTTCACTATTTAGAGATCTTGTCTTTATCTCTTTTCCTTTCTCGTCTGTACAGAATGTTGCCAGGAGCACTGTGGGTTTTGACAATAGTATTAATTAAAGGCAAATAATGAGGGATAATGAAAATAAAGGTGAGGGGAGAGGGAAACTAATAAAGACTTCTACAAGCAATTGCACAACTTTAAAAGTCATGTTTCAAACTTTGCAAATATATGCTGAGAGAAATAAACTCTTCACCCAGACAATACAGCTGTGACTTTATAGTCACAATTATCTCATTTTTTTCCCTAATGCTGTGCTGTTTTTGACTGCAGTAGATTTAATTTTCTTCACACTGTCCAGTATTGGAGTATGCTTTGTGTTTGTGCTGAACACAATAATGATACCAGAGATGTTTTTATTTTCTCTGAGCAGATCTTACACAGAGCCAAGGCCTTTTCTGGTTTTTTGTACAGCTACATTGGTGAGGCAACTGGAGGTGCATGAGAAACTGGAAGGAGAGAGAGTCTGGTCGGGTGACCACAGCCAACCAAAGAGATTTTCCAGACCATATGACATTGTGCAAAGTATATAAAGTGGGGAGAGAAAGACAAAGGGGGGAACATTTGGATTGATGACATTTGTCTTCCCAAGTCATTTCTAGGAGAAAAGGAGACAAATAGCGTGCAACATAAAATTTAAATATAGCTAAAACTTAAAGTAGTAAGCTATTTGTGCCAGCCCCCTTATATTGATAAGATGTTCTTGTTGGCTAGACATATATGAAAAACTTTGGCATGGTGGGGCCCTGCTCTCCTGCAGATGGCTGAACACCTGCCTGCCCATGGGAAGCACTGCATTAGTTCCTTGTTTGGTTTGGCTTGTGTGTGCAGCTTTTGCTTTCCCTATTGAACTGTCTCTACCTCAAACCGTGAGTTTTCTACCTTTTACCTTCCAGCTCTGTCTCACTTGTGGATGAGTGAGCAAGAAGCTGCATGGGGCTTGGTTTCTGGATAAGGCTAAAACAGGACAGATGTAGATAAGGTTGAATCTATGAAGACAGAATAAAGAATGGAATTTTTACTCTTTGAGTATCAGAACTGAACAACAATGGGGAGCCAGAAGGAGCATTGCTTATTGGATCATGTTATTGCCTACCAGAGATGGGGTTAGACTGGCCTCATTTTACATTCTATTGGATGAAATAGGTGCTCCTCACATTTAAGAGACAGATGAGGAATGTTTACTCTGATCCAGGTTCTTCCTTTCTTCTTGTCATAGTTATCTAAACACCAAAATAAACTAACTGTACTGCTAGATTATGTCTCAGATTAATTACCACTCAGAAGTAACATTAATTATAGAAGAAAAGCATTTAATATATTGAAGAGCAGAAGTTTACTTGTACTTCTTTAAAAAATTTTAATATAGAAGGAAAATGAGGATATGCAGATATTCTAGCAAAGACCCACATTAGCCATATAACTAATACTCCCAGGTCTGTTCAGAGACATGCTCTGAATCAAGAGAGATAGAGCATCTTGTTCTCTACAGTGTAAAGTCATCTTCTGTTGTCTTATTCAGAGACAATGCAGTAACATCACTCATCCCTTTAATGTATACATTCATTATGACAATCTCCAGAGAGGTTACTAAGAGAAACTAGATATTGGTGGCTAGCAAGTTAAAAACTGACATTGTAGGTACAAAAGCATTATTGTTAATATACCATGTATTTCTTATCTCTAATAAGAGAGAAAATAATGAAAAACAAGTAATTTTCAGGAGAAAAGGAGACAAATAGTGTGTAATACAAAAATTGAATAATGCTAAATCTCAAAGTAGAAAGCTATTTGACCCAGCCCTATGCAACACAGTGTGTTCTTGTTGACTAGACAAATACAAAAATTTTGGCTTCACTGAAAATAGAGGGAAGCATATGCTTTGGTAACTGATCATATTGATTTATAATTGGAAAAATTTAAGAACTCTTTCCCTGGAACAACTGATGGCTTTGTATCATAAACTTAGCATCTCTTAAAGATATCTTTCAGGTTATTCTACAAAACAGATATAATACTTTTTTTTGAGGCATTAAAATAATTTCCTTTATAAAGGAAACAGATCTGTTTAGAATGAATGAAGCACTCTCCCATAAAAATGGAGGGCTAATCTCCATGACAGAAGTGCATGGATCATATTAAGCGTAAAACCTTCTCTAGCTCAGTGTGTCTATGCAAATAGTACAACGTGTATGTAAAAAGTGCAACTAGCAAGATATAGACCCATTAAGATGTTTCCTTTTTTAGTTCCTTGCTGCAACTTCAGAGGGAATGAATGGTCTTTTCCACCAATAATTCTTTTCCACAGGGGAATTTGAAATCTGCTCAATTTTCAGAATGCCTTGTTGTTAGCAGACATTGTTTTTTTCAAATCACTACATTCTCAAACAGGTTGTGCACTGAGAATGGCAAATTTAGAAACTGAAACTTGACATGCTTTGCAGAAGTCTGAGAAAGAATGTTTCTCCACTTAGTAGCTCAGGCAGAACATGTAATTATTTTCACATCTTCCAGAAATATTGGTTTAGTGTTAAGATTTCCATAGTGCTGTCACGTGCAGTGCATTTTAGTTCTGTCATTCTGAACTAGCTTAGTGACTATGCTAGATTTATTTTGAAATTCCATAACAGATTATTGAACAATTCTATCCATGAAGAAAACAATTACTTTCCAGTTAAATTTGCCATAAAGTTTTCTCGCTTCATGTCTCCCTGTACTTTACAGGTTATTTTAAAAGAAGAGGGTATTACTGCAAGAGTCAGGGAATTTGGTTGCAGCCCTCACAAAGCTGTTTTAATTAATCCAATTGTTTACATATTTTTCAGAATACCATCTTCTGCAAAAGTTTGTATGGAGTTATTATATATATGAATACAGTCTGTGAGCAATGATAATTCTGCTAGAGAATACAAAGTTAAGCATACAAAGTGTGAGAGAAAACTTGTTTTGGAAATGGAATTTTGAAATTACTAGATTTTGTTTTAATAGCTATATATTCTCTTCATAAGTATTTATATCCACTTTCTCATTACGCTGTGATGAAGGAAATTTTTGTCTAAACCTTTTAGACTGAAAACTGAGGCAAACTGAAGATTAAGGTCAAAAAGGGAAACACCCTTAGTCATTGTCAGCATTGTAATGTTATCTTGACAATACAAAGTTCTCATTCTGGTGCCTATCTTTCAGAAAATGTCTTTCTGGAATAGCTAAGTCAAGCATGAGGCACAAAAATGATTAATTAAATGATAAATAGAAATAGCTTCCGGTACATGAAGGATGAGAAATTACCTCAAAAGTTAAAAAAACACAGAACAAGTAATAAGCATCTATAATTCCTATGCCATTGATAGTAAGCATCCTTCATGGGACTCCTTATAAAGATACTTAGAAATTCTTATTTCTGCACGTATTTTATGAGCATTCTGTCTATGTCATGATTTTTTTTTTTAATTTTAGTTTAACTTACTGTTTTCTCTCAGAAAATGAGAGGCTTAAAAATGTAACATCCTACATTATTTAATATATTTAATGTAGTATCACATAGTAACTTTTAAGTAAAGTGCTGAGATATCATTAGGTTGGAGTGTAATGTTAATTGAGAATTGGCAGGACTATGAGGATCAAAGGTCTATGAACAGTGGCACAGTCCAGCTGGAGGCCAGTTACAATGGGATTCTGTCACAGAACTGATCTGGGATCAGTATTATTTCACTACTATTTAATTATTTGTTTTGTTGTCTTCATTACAACATGGATGATGGGATAAGCTGAAACCTCAGCAAATCTGTGGATGATACCTAGTCTGGATAAGTGGTCAATACACTGGAGGACAGAGCTAATATGCAGAGGGGCCCAGAAAAGCTGGAGAAGCAAGCCCAGCCCCTGGGACACAAAAACCCTGCAGCAGAACAGGCTGTGGCTGACTGGCTGGGAGCAGTTCTGAAGAACTAGCTCTGCAAACAGCAGGTAGGCAATGTCTCCATGCAGCAATTTAGCCTCCTGCCTGGGCCTGTACAAACAGGGATGGAGTCAGCATGTCTGGGAAGGGATCTTACCCTGGTTGTGATCTCCCCTGCACAACACAGACACTGACATAACAATGTGTGTCCCACAGAGACCACTGAAGCAATCAGGACTAGAGCAATGGACATTCAAGGAGAGGACTTGGTGTGTTCAGCCTTCAAGAGACGGAAGGGTGAGAGGAAGCATGATTGCTATCTTCAGGTATCTAATGTGAAAGTGTAGACAAGAAAACCTCTCTTTCTACACTTACCAAGCAGATGAACAGCAGAATGGGGACTGCAGGACCAAAGTGTTTTCCACTGAGAATAGTCAGTCCTGGAGAGCACCTGGAGAACCTGGACATACATAAGTCTGTGAGACTCAATTAGATGCATTCCAGAATGATAAGGGAACTCGCTGATGTAGTTGCCAAGCCACTCTCCATGATATTTGAAAAGTCGTGGCAGTCTGATGAAGACCCTGGTGTCTGGGAAAAAAAGGAAAACATTTACTTATTTTTAAAAAGGGGTAGAAGGGAGAACCCTGAGAACTACTGATCTGTCAGCCTGCCCTCTGTGCTTAGGAAGATCAGGGAACAGACACTGCTAGAAGCTATGCTAAGGCACCTGGCATACAGGAAGATGATTTGAGAACTGTGGGTGTCATTTATCTGAATTTCTGCAAAACCTTTGAAATGGTGCCCCACAACATCCTTCTCTCTTAGATTGAAGAGATAGGTAGACTGTTCAGTGGATGAGAAATTGTTTGGAAAGTGACATCCAAAGAGTACTGGTCAATGGCTTACTCTCTAAATGGATGTCAGTAACAGGTAGTGTCCCACAGTGGTCTGCATTGAGAGATATCCTTTTCAACATATTTGTTAATGACACAGACGAAGGGTTTAAGTGCACCCTCAGAAAAGTTGCAGATGACACCAAGCTGAGTGGTGTGGTTAACACATCTGAAGGACAGGATGCCATTCAAATGGACCTGGGCAAGCTTTAGAAGTGGGGCCATGAGAATCTCAGGAAGTTTATGAAGACCAAGTGCAAGGTCCTGCACNCAGTCTGATGAAGACCCTGGTGTCTGGGAAAAAAAGGAAAACATTTACTTATTTTTAAAAAGGGGTAGAAGGGAGAACCCTGAGAACTACTGATCTGTCAGCCTGCCCTCTGTGCTTAGGAAGATCAGGGAACAGACACTGCTAGAAGCTATGCTAAGGCACCTGGCATACAGGAAGATGATTTGAGAACTGTGGGTGTCATTTATCTGAATTTCTGCAAAACCTTTGAAATGGTGCCCCACAACATCCTTCTCTCTTAGATTGAAGAGATAGGTAGACTGTTCAGTGGATGAGAAATTGTTTGGAAAGTGACATCCAAAGAGTACTGGTCAATGGCTTACTCTCTAAATGGATGTCAGTAACAGGTAGTGTCCCACAGTGGTCTGCATTGAGAGATATCCTTTTCAACATATTTGTTAATGACACAGACGAAGGGTTTAAGTGCACCCTCAGAAAAGTTGCAGATGACACCAAGCTGAGTGGTGTGGTTAACACATCTGAAGGACAGGATGCCATTCAAATGGACCTGGGCAAGCTTTAGAAGTGGGGCCATGAGAATCTCAGGAAGTTTATGAAGACCAAGTGCAAGGTCCTGCACTTGGCTTAGGGCAACCCATGGTTTCGATAAAGACCAGGAGATTAACAGATTGAGAGCAGCGCTGATGAGAAGGTTATGAGGGTGCTGGTGGATGAGAGGTTGGGCATGACCCAGAGATGTGCACTTGCAGCTGAGAAAGTCAATTGTGTCCTGAGCCAGCCAGCCGAGGGAGGGGATTCTGATGCTCTGCTCTGCTCAGATCCCACTGCAGTTCTGCATCCAGCTCTGGGGTCCCCAGAACAGGAGGACACAAAAGAATTCAATCAAGTTGTGCTTTCATTGAGCATGGGACCAAATGACCACCAGAAATAATTTCTGAAGTATATTTTTCCATGATTCCATATTACGGAAAAGTTATCTCCAGTGTGGTTATTTTATGTGGCTTGTTTGCAACATGTTGCATTTTCTGGAATTGCATCTTCATCTGATGACCACATGACAACTTTTTATCTTCAAATAATAGGTCTCCAAGGCTTATGCATACATTCCTCTTAATTCTCTTTCAGAAGCTACTTGTACTGTACACGCATACATCTGGGACTAAAGTCACTGATGATTCAGGGCTCACAAATAAGGGAAGAACTCCTTTTGGAGATAAAATTTGTCTAGTTTTTTTCATATTTTAAGTCTTACAGGGTTTGATCTATGACATATTTTCTCAGGTACTCCTGCCTGATTGTTGCGAGCTCAGTGACACCCTAAATACCCAAGATGTTTCCTAATCATGTGAATGCATAATGAAATAGTGGGTTTACTGCCTTTTGAAAGAGTAAAATGCATTTATGTTTCAAGAGACAAGACAAGAACTGTGTACCATGCTGCAAGTTTCAAATTTTAGGTATCTCATCCTGACACGATGTTTATAAAATTTTAAGTAGTATAATCAGCTTATTTTCTTGTTACCAAAACTGGAAACTAATTTAGAAAATAAAGAAACCACAGATAAACTTTCAAGTTGGAGAGAATTATGTCCATATTGCAAGGCATGTGGTCTGAAAAATCTCATCTGGACTAAGAAGTCAAAATCACCGTACAACATAAAATGAATTCCCCAAGTTATAATTAAATACTGCACTCATTGGTGATTTCTGTATTGACAGCTGAACTGAAATAGGACCACACAGGCTCTCGATTCCTGTGATTACCTTTGGGTACCCCTTTGCAACATAATTTTAGAATACTGCCAGCCATTAATCAAACCACATCATGTCAAGGAGCTTTGAAGGATTGAAGGATATTAGGCATACAAGACGAATGAAGGACAAATTGATACATGTATGTGTGAGGAGACTGAAACCCCTGTCTGTCCCACAGTGTACAACTCCTTTATGTATTATATTACCTTTTCATTATGTTTTTGTCCTTCCTCTAAGTTTGTTTTGGGAGAAGTGTAGGGCAGAATTAAAATATGTAAAGTATGATCAACCAAATGTAAGATACCATTGAAAGAAACACTGACAATATAATAAATGATTTAACTCACTTGGTGAGTTTTCAATAATAATGATCAAGTAGAACTTCTCTTGCTGGTGAAACACACATTGACAGTTGTGTTTTGCTGCTGTAAGTTGAAAGACTGGGCTATTTTCTTTCTCTTTCTCTGGAAGTAGCTTAATGAAATGAAAACAACAATGGCATGACTGTTATCTGATATATAGAAATGTTATATAGAGCAGTTTGCTTCTGGGTATTTCACTACCTATTTGGGTGAATAAAAGATGCATGATGTCAAACACAAGACCTAAATCACCTTGTGTTCAGGTGTCTTCTCTCCTTACTGATCAGCAGCCTGTGAGATAGAAGAAAAGCTGTGAGAGATAGCTGCTGAAAATTATTTGTGGCAGAAGACTATTTTCCCTGGTGGTTTTGCAGAATAGTTTAGTAACATTTTTAAGCATTTCCCTTTCCTTATGCAGAGCTTCCTTCAAAGCTTCATTGTTCTTACTTTACAGCAAAGGACAAACCTCTAGTGATTTGAAGATGCTGACATCTTCTTTTAGCAGCCCTGTGATGGTGATTATTTTGCATCACAAAGAAAGTCCATATTCATATAATTTATACTAAAGGCTGCATCATTGTCTGTGGATTTATATAAGAATTTAAAAATTCAAACTGCTTATAGAAAAAGCATTTCATGGGCTTAATGTACCATATCTATAAAAGAAAAAATATTAGCAGTTTAGAGCAACTGGATATTTTTACCCACTTCTATAGAAAACCAATAGAATTACCTGCCTAGAGGAGGTGAAAAGATTAGAGGACAGAGGAAAAGAAACCTATAAAGGATGCCTTTCCATCATCAGAACACACAGTATTTTTTCATAGTACTTCTTCCCCAAAAGCATGATAAAATTTAAAAATATTTCCTGTATTTCAACATTTTAATTGAACTATTATTAGTAATCTCTGCCTTCATCAACTAATGAATACTTCATGTCAAAAAACTAAAAAAGAAGTTAAAATAGAAATGTTCCTTCCACCTGAAGATGGCATTAGTGGCTGGTGGTCTGAAAAAAATCATCTTCCTGCATAAACTTTTTTAATTGGTCCCCCATGCTAGTCTTTGTTTGGTATATAAGGTACCAACTCAAACATCTTACATAAACAGAGCATTGAAAGAAAAGAAATGCCATGAGAAGACTAAAGATTACTCTGTTGGGCTGAGACATTTCCTAAATACCAATCTACTCTTTGTTGAATATGCAGAGGAATAGGTTGCTCACCCCCTCATAAGGCAAACAGACTGAAGTATCAGCAACTGTAAATAAAGCTATGTCCTCTATTTTAAAAATTGATACAGTGTTATTGAATTGAGGGGGTCATGTCCATGGTGTTTTTTTTCAAAAATGTATGTATGTCATCAAAACTTTTCAACAAGTTACTGCTTACTATCAAGCTACTGAAACTACATGTTAGTATAGTATTTCCTAAAGATAAACAAAGCAGAACTTTGTTCCAATACCATAATTGCCAAATGTTTCACAGAATTAATCAAGAATAAGCTTCTGGTAACTATAATAAAGAGAAATTACAACTGTATATTATCTTAAATGTAATTGTTGGATTCTCCAGATTTCTAACATCAAACACTTCACCCAGTCCGACAGCATAAAATTCTAGATAGCCTATGCTTTTATAATAAATACTTACAGATCATCTGTTCATCCATAATGTTCTCCATTTTGCTTTCTTCCCCTAGTTTTCTGCATCTCAGGTGCTTATAAAATCAATAAATGAGAAAGCAAAACCTGAGAATTTACAAATAAGGAAAAAAAGGAAAATATATAACTTCAAATGTTTCTAAAAAGATTATTGTAACTCTAGCAGAGCAAACGTGGCTGCAGTAGTCTGAAAGTCAGCTTGGCAAATGAAGATAAATCAAACATGTTTTCGTCTGGCCAAACTCTCCATTTTGTTTAATGTTTTGACACAAACTAAATATTGTTATCACTCCTTGGTCTGAGGAATTCCTTTAGGCTTGTGCATTTTGTATTTCTAATAAACAGTATGTTGATGGTGGAATATGTATATAAGGTGGGAAACAATAGAGTGTGAGTAAAGACTTCTGGCTCCACCAACAC
>VZTN01025072.1:0-15369 GCA_013400515.1 Erpornis zantholeuca
GAACAGAAAATCAGCATTCACAAAACCCCACTGCAAAGTATCAAAACATTCATATACTCAGCACTAAGTTTATTTAACTTAGCTAGGAAGGAGTGTTTCATTGCTCTTCAGCTCCTCCTTAAAAATGTGAAAAAAGAGAGGCACAGATATAATTCATTTCCTGAAGGTCATACAAAAGTAATTTGCTCTTAAGCACTCTAATTCCTAGCTTTGGCATAGGTTGCTGTTCTTGGACAAATAGAAATGCTCATTTCAGATTTTGTATCCATGCATCAGACACTTGTGTTTTTCCATTCTGTATACCCACCAAAACCACTTAGCTTTCTGACTTCTTAATAAAACTTCAAAATTTACTTAATTTTTTCCAATAAATAATTCCACGTGAGAAAACTGTAGCCAATACCGAGAGAGCTTGTTTTCCTTTAATGAAGTATCCCATTAATGCCAAACAAGAGTATTTGGAATTGCTATCCCCACTCCCCTCCCAAATCAAGAGCAGCCTAGTCAATAACCTACTCAGAATGATTTATATCGTAACATGTCAGTTCAATGCTAGGATTTCCTCTTCTAATTAATCACTCCTAAGTGGGTGAAAGCTTCTACTGCACTTCATCAGCCAAATTTCTCAAGCTGATGACCTTCCCCTATCAAGCATGGCTTTTACATACCTCTAACACAGAAAGCATCTGGCAGAAGACTGGTTTGTCATGCACTGCTCAGTGGGGAACCAGCCCAAGCAGGGCAATGGGAATAAATCTACACCACTCTCCCTTAGATTCCCATGGACAGCTACAGTTCTTTGTTAGATTGACTCATGAAATGTTTCAAGCACATCAAGACGTTTCAAGGCAAGAATGGTATCAACATTTTAATTTAAAAACACATAAGGTACTTTCTAAATAAAAATATAAAAGTCTAGACAGAAGAAAGGATAATTGCATTTTCAATTCAATTTGAAAACAATTTCATAGAAAGACTCATTGCAGAAAAAGAGCAAAACCCACCCTTATTTTTAATACTGGTTATAAGGACAGGGATACTGCTGTTTACAGAAACATCACAGAGTCACAGAATGATTCAGGTTGAAAGGGACTTCAGAAGGTCTCTATTACAACATTCTGAGCAAGCAGGCATCCCAAAATGTCCAAAGCTTTTTAAATACTTATTTAGAAAGCCTCCAAAAGTGGACACTGCATCACCTCTCTGGGTAGCTGTCCTGGGTTGCAATGTAAGATGTGCCCAGGGGTGTGTATTCTATCACCATCTTCAGGTTTCTGTTGAAATCAGGTGGAGCAGTGTTCCCTGCCTCCTCCCTCAAACCTATCTTCTGTTAATGAGCCCATCAATACCTTGGGGCATGACTCACAGATAACTCACTCCCTCTGGACTATCTCCTGCTAATGGNNNNCAACAGAACCACATCCATCACTTCAAGAGGACTGCAGCCACCATCTTATGGGACTGCTACCACCACCCTAACAGGGTGTCAGGTCGTATTCTGACTCTGTCAGTTTAAACCAGTGGTTTTTTCCTGCTTTTATTTCTAATTTTCCTAATAAATTGTTTTTCTGACTTGGTGTTTCCCACTGGTTTGTTTTTTCCAAGCCAGAACAGTAGCCCATTCCAATTCCCGAGTAACCATTGTGCATGTATGCTCTGGCATTCAAAAAGCTCGACAGCATCAGTATTAGTTAACTGTTAGTTAATAGTTAACAACATATTAATTTCTTACGTACATGTGTTAGATAATCAGGGAATGGAGAGAGAGTGGAGAAAGTCAGGTACCACTCTATATGCTGGTTGAAAACAACTAAAGTGCTGGACCAGCAAATGCTGTTTTAAACACATTCAGATGCTCTTTATTCCCTGACATCTGAGGAGCCCCATTTCAAGTGCAAGATCTGAGCTCCTGAAGCGATTTTCTAATTAGTCCCCTGTGCTCTCTGGAACTAGATCAAAATATCCTTGGCAGAGAGGAAGCACTCTAGTGTAGTCCTGCAAGGCTACATTTTTCCTCAAAGAAGCCTTCAGCTTTTCCAAGACATTGCTGGAGAGAAAAATTAAAGAATGCATTTGATGTCTAGAAAAGCTTTAGCTCTTGGAAAGTGACTTCTCCCAAGCATCACCTTTTTTGAAATTTTATCAGTCAGAACATGATGACTTTAAAAAAAAAGTACTGTGCTAATGACTTCAAAACCAGTTTTTCTTCAACTAAAATGCTCACCAGGTACAAGAACAAACTTGTAATATTCATGCACAGCTTAGAAGAGAATTCCTGCACATGTTCTACAGTCAATTCAAAAGATTCTGGTAATGGCTTGCATACAAAGTCATTAAAGAGAATTAATTTGGCTTTTGGCAAACAAAAGACTACAAACATTTCTTCATATTTTTTGTACTTCCTTGATTCTTTCCAGCCACATATGCATCAAGGACCATCAGGCCTCTTTTAGTTGAAATGTTAAAACAGAAGTACTTCAGATTTCTTCTTACTGTTTAAACAGTCTGGTTCACTAAGTAAAATTTTGCCCCCATCTAACAGATCATGTTTCCATAGTTGAAGAAAAGACAAACAAAACAAATCCATATAAACATTTTAGTGATCTTAAATCAAGAAGAAGTGGAGAAGATGAAGCAAAAGGGAAAAACTAGCCATTTTAAGATAAAAAATTGACCCTTCTAATACCATCATGATTAACCCCCAAAGTTTTCTCCTGCTTTCTAAAAAGCAAGGGCAGTATTTTCTTTGCTAAATAAAGATTCATCAATTAGGTCTCTTTTATCATTAAGAAATCCTTTACATTTCTGGCACAGTAATTAGAGGTGTAACTACTGATTTCAAAATTAACTTTAATTTTTACTTACCACAATCATCAAGAAGTATATTCTCAGGCTTCAAGTCTCTGCAAATTAAACAACAGAAATGTGAATTAAACAAAGACAAAATTATTAGTCCTCAAGTGCAACAGATTCAACAGAAGACTTCTTGGTTCTGACTGAAGCAATTTTTCCAGTTCCACCTATACACAAAATAAAAAGCTGTGAAGTTGATTGCCTGTGATACAAATAGTTTAACCAGAGAACTCAAGATCCACTTTCCCTGAACTCTTTAATCCATTTATGTTAATGAAAGCAGCACAACACTAAAATCCTATATATAAGGAACCACCATTTACACAAAAATTTATGCTCCTAAGAGAAAAACATTTCTCCTGAGGAGTATAAGCTGTACAACTCCCCAGTGGTAAAACACAAGTGTTTGCTGCAGTTTGATGCTGACCCCTTGCTATATTTCACCCCAGGGCAACAGAATATCAACAAAGAGTAATATTCCCAGGACTAAGCACATGCTTAATACCATCCATTCAAACTTCATTTCTTTAACTTGGACATGCAACTTCTAAAGTTCATTAAGACACTTCATCCAGTTAGGATTATTTGCAGTAACTTTCTAGAAGTTTCCTATTACTTTTCTGTAAACATCAAAGTTTCACAAGCAACATTTTTTTTAGTTACTAAATTATAGCAAGACTCAGGAAACACTAAAAGGGCAATTAATTCAACATTGCAATTTTGCACCTTGTGCATTTTTACTTTGAGAACAAAAGAAAATATTGAATGGAATTTTTGAATTTTCCTCTGCTCAAGGAAAATTTGGCAAGCCATTGAATCCCAATCAGAAGTTGTTCTAGGATTTATCCCTAGCAGATTCTACTGAGAATATACACACATATATAGTGTATAAAAATATCTGTATATAGATCTGTATAAAATATATAATATAAATTATTATTTATAATAGTACATATAATTAATTATAATGTATATTGTTAATGTATATTTCATATATTTTTTTCTTGTGGTATGCATCCATAAGCATGTGGACTGAGACATGGTCTCAGATTTATTCCACCATAAATGTAAGCCAGAAACAGACAAGTAAAACCCAGTAATTGGCTAAAGAATCAGTTATTGGAATAGATTATTAAATCCAATAAGTATATATACAGGTATACATACAGTTGTAACAAGCAGCGGAGAGTGAATAACATAAAAGAAAAGGTTTTAGGAAGAATGACTCTAGAGTTGAGATTCTAAATTAGAGAAAATTGTTCACCAAGAAATCTAAGTAGGGCTTTTTCCCCCAAATAATGATAAATTCATGTTCTATAGTATGTGTATTCATGTTAAAGCTTCATTATATTATGATATTAACTGTATAAAAAGTCAGAAAGATGCTCTGCTTCTCATGCTTTTAAGTCTTGACAATCTCCATAATGTTAACAAATTGACATTAAATATAAGATTACAATATCAGAGAAACCAGGAGAGATCAGAGTTAAAAAACCCGAAGAACACTAGGATTCGACATGTGGTCTTGTAGGCAACCAGCTAACAAGCTGGGCCTAAACACAGGGCTGTGGTTTTGGCTCTTGTTTTGTTTTGGGTTTTTTTGTTGTTATTTTGTATTTTAAACAATCAGTTTTGTTTTCACTTGGGCAATGTAAAATGACCTACTGGTAGCCCATGAAATCTCTCACCCCTGCTTCCCTCCTACATGTATGCCAAAACACACTAGGTAATATTGCAAGATTGGCCAAATTCTCTAGGGAACCATATCCAACCACCAGCATAAGCCTAATTCACACTGATTCTGCCACTTCCCACTCTGTGTGTTGGTCTTCTACACTGGGGAGGGAAAAGACTAGGAGTCATATTACATTTAAAAATTATTTGAAACAAGTGGTACTTGGTGTTACACAACAGAAGTATAAAGAAAGAATTCTTGGTCCACCCCTAAGTTCGTTTTCCTTGTTCTGTAATATTAATGCATACTAGGGGTAAAATGATCTATGCACAGAGAAAAAACAGGATTAAAATAATACTATCTCAATTGCAATGCATAAAGTTTCTGATAGCTTCATTAATTCAAAAGCAATAGTATGTTTATTGGAGGAATCTGAAATTAAAAAAAAAGGAAGTTTTTCACATGGACTATGACTGTTCTGTTACTATTGTAAGCATAACAGGCAATGCAGCCAGGGACTTCTAGAGCCCACTCTGAACTACTTTAGAGTGGGCAGGAATACAATCCCATACTCCTAAAACTTATTCATTTGAATTAGAAATTAATTTGCTTTCTAAATCATAGTTTACTTTCATTTTACAAACAAATCTTGAATCAACTTTATACTGTTTTAAAGTGTATCAAGCATCTAGAACTAAATGAACAGTAAAAAGACATATGAGTAATTCCAAAGGATATGCCATGAAAAGCACAATTAAACAATTTTTTTTTGTTTCTTTTACTACAAAATTAAAATATAAACTTGTTTTAGTAGGAAACAACTAATAAGTTCAATGCTGCAGAGACGTGGAAAAGAACAAGTAACTGTAGATGGCACTCACCTGTAAACAATTCTCTCCCTTTGCAAATCCTCCAGACCACAGCATAGTTCTGCAGCATAGAAAATAGCCCTTTCTTCATCAAAGCCAGGATTTCCCATGTTATATATGTGAAACTTCAGATCCCCTCCATTCATTATGGTTAATACTAAACACAGGGCATCTTTCGTCTCATATGTGTATGATAAACTAACCTAAAAATGGGCAGGGTGAGAACACAACCATTATTCATTCGTAAACCCCAAAACAACTCACAGAGCTTTTTTCCAATACAATCAATTTATGAATCCTTTTTCAAAGCAAAGAGAACAAAACATGCAAATAGAAAATCACTCCTGCAGAGAACTGGAAGACACAAAGGAATTCAGACTAATTTGCCTGTGTAAACCATACACACAACACAAAAGCTCAGTGGCAGACCTGTTTGGATGCCACAGAGCTCCACCCAGAAAATACAGTTATTGATGATGCCCCTCAGCTGCATGTTACCTGTATTACTCTTCGTCCTGATAACGTGTGCATATGCCTTACTTTATTAGTGCCTCAGGAATTATGCATTGCCAAACTATCTTCCTGAGCTAAGAGACATAAAACTGCCCTAAAGAAACTCAAGAAATTATTTAAAATCAAATGTGTAGTTTCCATTCCTACCCCTGCCTCCCCACAAGTAACTGCATATTTCCCTGACTTAAAACTTGCCAACAGTAAAGACTCAGTACAACTCTTTTCAGTCTTTCTTCTCACTGTACTTGAAATGTGGTGCTGATAGGCAAGGACAAAACACTTTTTGTTTCAGGTTTTAGGTAAAAGTTTTTTAAGTGCATTAAAAGTTTTAAAGTAGACTTGTGAATTAAAAAAACCCCATACCATTTAACACAATGTAATATACTACAAAATTTAACTGTTTAAGTTAAAAATTCATTTTCAATTGTGAAAGCTATGCTACAGGATCACCTGGTAGTATTTTCAAAAGTACCTACAAAGATTACCTAACTTGTATTAAGAGCAATGGAATTCAAAGATATACTTAGCTTAGATTAGATAAGCAAGCTAGGTAAAAAAATCAGTGGGTTTTTTTTTTCTTGACTCAATAAATGTATTTTTAAATGCAGTTGTCTTGGGGTGATTTTATGATAATACTGTATTCCCCTATCATCTGCTTATTGCCCAGAAATGGGTCCCGCAGCAGGGGGAGAGAAGCTGAGCGAATTCTTCAGCGCAGTTTGTGTTCAAGGACTCACACACTCCCCCACACTCTGCACCTCCCCTCACCGCTGCAGAGCCGAGGGAGCACCTTCCTGCTTTTAGCCAGCCTGTTAGCTAAGGCAAGGAATTTTCCTTTACCAGCACACCAAAATTCCCCAGTAACTTTTTTTCTGGAACTGTTTGGCCTATCTGTGATCCAAAAACCAGATCACTGGGCCCAGTGGACCGGCGGGGATGCCACATCCTGGCCTCGGACCTCGGGAGGGGCCAAGCCAGCTACAGAAAAAACTCTGAATCCACCAGCTTTCTCTGCAGAGAGGAGGTTTATTACCTAACATTACTAATTTGTTTCCTGTGCCTTGCCGGCGTCTGCTTGTTAAATAAATAGTTTTTCTCACTTTCATCCAATAAATTCCTTTCATATTGGTGGGGGAGGGAGTGCTGAAACCTGTCTTCTGGGGAGGAGATGTTCATTCCGGAGCTCTTTCCTCGTAAGCCTGTCTCAAACCGAGACAGCAGTACAAGTAAATAATGGCCCTAATTCAGTAATAGGTCCAAACTCTTCCTTCAGAAGTATAAATCCAATACTAAATAATAAAACTAAATAAATATAGAAATCAGCTTCCTGAGGCGAAGATTCCCATTTGGTGGTTTTAATTGATGTGTCCAGCTATTTATGACTCCACTTGTGACAGAGGCATGACAAGTTATCTGCCCACTTCAACACCAATATTACTGCAAATGCTAGACCTAGATCTTCTCTGTTGCATAAAAAAACACCATTGGATAGTAAGAAGAAAACAACTCATGCACAATTTTATAAAGGAATTTCAAATTCAACTTGGATCAATTACTGATTTACAGTATTTACGTATGCTGAAAAAAATGTTACTGAAAAACAGAAGTTTCACCATTTTAGTTATTTATGGATCAATTCCGGTACTCTCTGAGTACCTGAATTCAATTCAAGCCCAGAAGCCTCGTGCAAAAATAACATCAGCATATTTATACAAAACCATAATTTACAATAGTTTAAAATATTAATGTATCTGGCCAGCAGGTTTTTCATTTTTCTTTTAGCTGGCAGTATTCTACATGGGTTTTCTTTAATACATAAAACTTATCAGAAAATACATACAAACATATTTTATACACATATATTTATAAATAACTTTCACTATCCTCTAAAACAGGAACTCTCAAATCCTCTGAACAACAGTATAAAATTTATAACTACATGGATTTAAAACCAAAACAAAATATATTTGAAATTAACATTTAAATAACATTTCAATTAAAAAGTAAACATTACCTGGGGAAAATTCTACTTGTTGTATCTTTGAACATTCTAACTTATTTCATTGCTTAGTAATTACAGCTACTAACAGACCATAATTTACATAATAGCATCAGGTTCACGTATTAAAATGAAGATTTCCATTATGTGGAAGTTCCATTAAAACGTCAATTGTTTCACATTCAAGATACCTCTTTAAGCCTTGGTAAACAGCAAAGCAATATAACCTGAATGAATACACTATTAGAATGTCGTATTTATCTTAAAATACATCAGCAACAGAGTAACAAATGCTATGCAAATACCGAACTATTAAACAGAGGACAAAGATTCAGTGCCATCAGCATGCTGAAACACAGCCTAATGTTCTGGATGTAAGTGCGAAATGATGCAGGTGGACCAAAAAAAAGCCCTGTGCACAGAACTATTCACAATCACACACAAAACGTATTTATTACTGTATCAATCATTTCTCTCTACAGTCATGCACTCCCTAAATCAATTTTCAAAAGTGTTTTGCACCCACGAGCTCCTGGAAGAGACTGAAATTAAGTAAACAAAATGAGATAAATTTCTGGAAATAGATTAGAAGCAGATACTTACTACAAACCTACTATTCACTTTTTCTAGAATTCTTTTTTCATTTAGAGCCATTGATTCTCCTTTCCTCTTCTTTATTCTCTTTTTTTCTAGTTTTTTGCAAGCATACATTTTTCCTGTTGCCCGTACTTGACAGGCACACACCTACAAAAAGAAGGATCGTGTGTCAGAGATGCTTGAGGTTTTTTAGAATTTTTATTTTAAACAAGATTAAATTGTAGTTTCTTTTCAAACTCTTTAGTGCTCTTGGAAAATGATGGTCTGTAAGCATCAATACAGAGCCTTCACTCATTAAACAACTTTAAAGGTCCACAAAAACTGTAACAGAAGTAGAAAAAGTGATTATACAGAGGCAAACACATTTCTGTTTGGGTTGAATTGTTTAGTAAAACTGTGGATCTTGTGTTGGTGAAACAAGTGACTGAGGTAACAGTATGTGTTGAGGACAAATATTCATATCACAATCAAACAGGAGAAACCTAACAGTAATTTAGTAGTACAACTTCTCTTTCAATACAGGGCTCTGGTTAAAATACGTGGCGGGGGGCAGTTCAATGAATTATAAACAGAATTAATAAAATCTATAGATTTTATTTTAGGTTCATGAATATTCTACATAATTATCAAATTGAAACTAAATTCTCATTCCAAATGAAATTTCTAAATAGAAACAACTATTGTCAAGTCACTACAATTTCTGCAGCTTTGTGCATGACCTACAATGCTTAAATTAACACATTAAAACAGTTTGTATCAACAACAGTTTGCCAGGTGATGTGTTAAATGTAGATTGACGGAGACAAGAGTTAAACAGCCTTTCCCCTTTCTTTTTTAAGAACTACCTTGCAAAAAGATACTTCTGTACTCACCTCTCCAAATCCACCTTTGCCTAATACTCGGTAATGCCTAAACGTGTGTTTGGTTACTGGCTGCCTGATGAACAGAAAAAAACAATACTGAGACAGGAATTAAAAACGTTAGTAATCCCTTCCCACCCCGAGGTCTGTCTTCATTTTCTCCTTTCTGTTCTGACATATTTCTGAACAAATGTTGCCTTAACCTCATGTAAAAGTACTATAATAAACTGAATTTCAAACGAGAGGGGTGCTCTGCTTAGAAACGTGGGCTCCCTCATGTGGTCAGCAGGCACTCCCAATAGCAGGAAGAAAAGCTGACCAATTCAGTCCTTGGCTGCCTACAGTTAAGAGTCTTATGTGTTCTCATCACAGTCAATTTATCACCTCCTGTTGCCTCCCTTAACTGACACACCGACATGCAGACTGCATTTCAGTGGGATCACACTTACAATGCCACATTTAGAAGGGTAAACCATTTCTGATTTCACTTTGCTTTTTCACAAAAGATAGAGTTGCAGTATGCAAGAGCAGTTCCAGAGCCAAATTTTCAAGGTATTGATGGAGAGGAAGAGATAACTGGAGGCAGTAGAGCTGTTGACCACTCTATGCTAAAACTCTCCTAAATGTGTCAGAACAGGGCTATTACAAGGTAGAGGTTTTTGCTTTAAATGAGCATTCACTGGTAAATGCAGCTTTGTTCTCAGGATAACACACGGAGAATGTGAGTAACTTCTCCAGTTTTCTTACTGGCTTTTGCTATCAATTCAGTAAAATAAAGACATTGGATAATTGGAATTTACAACAAAATCAGTGCTCAAGCACCTTAATGTTTGAATATGTGATCACGATACCCAAGGGGGCTGAATTTGAATCAACTTGTAACAAATTCAGCCTTCTGAAAGAGTCTGGACAGTCAGTATTGATTTGGAAGTCCAAACTGATTCTGAGATATATTTATATATATATATATGTGCACATCTTGCTATCTTGTAATTACTAGATCTATATCTGTACCACCCTAAAAAACTTACTAGTTATCCAATCACGCTGTGGGTTATAATACTAAATTAATCTGCTTCTTAACCACTATTTAGACCAAGTTTGAAACGAAAGGGTGATAGCATTCCCAAGAAAGATTGGTATTCCACTGCACACTTGACAGCCAAACATTTCTGAATTTGCATTTACCTAATACCACTTAAGATTTACTACTTAAAGACTACCAGACAAATAGTTCCATTGGAGTATCGGTTCTCTTGCCGTCCCATCAACGTCAATCTATCTTATCTTTCAGATCATAATTTCTTAGACAGGCAGTCTCATTCAGCATTCAGGTCTACAGCATTTCTAGCATAAAAATCAAAATTTGCCACAAAGCAAAGCTAAATTACAATGCACACATTATAAATAAACTTACTTTTCCAGCCATTTCCACTGTAAGAAACGGGAAAAATACACACTTTCCTGGTAAGCTTCAAAAGGTCTTTTGCTTAGATATTCATGGACAATTCTAGCAGGAAAATAAACAGAAAAATAAAATCCATCTTATTCTGAAAAAGGCTGACGAAGCAGGAGGTGCTATCAATCTACCAACATGTATTTAAACATATCGACAAAGCTGTAGGCAGAAAAATATTGCCACTGTGCTCTACCATGGTTTAAACCTAAATGGCTCACAAAGGGAGTGCCTGTCATAGAAAACTCTTGCTGTCAAAGCACTTGTGAAGGCCAAATTACTGCTACTTAAAGGAACTAGACACTTTGATCTCTGCATTTTTATTTTCTTTAAACCTACCTAAACATCAGCCCCTCAGCAGGTATTTTATGCATGTATGGCCCTGAAAATAGGACATCTGAAAGTATCTACAGGGTTTCACACATTCTTTGGAGACTGGTAAATAAAATTTTATTCTAGGATTTGAAATTGAAGTACTAAATGCCATATCCAAGCCTTGAACACCAAGTACCTTATTATTCCCTTAAATGAAACACATCAAGACAGAGGTGGGAAGGGAAACAAGTCAATTAAACTGTATTCAGGTATTTATTAGACAGAGGAAAGGGAATGACCTACATGAGACACTCCATTTGAGACATGTTTTACTAGGTGTTCTCACACAGCTGCTTCAATCTTATAATCTCAGGTTGTTACAAAGCATGCTTATTTCTGTTGCCAGAGAGATGACCCAAGCAGTGACAAAACCTGTAGTCATCCTTCAGACATGATCAAGCATGCCTTGAAGAACCAGAAATATTAGAAATACAAAGGCTTTAGAAAGACATGTAACACTCATAAACATGTACCATCCCTACAAGAAAAGCCTCCCCTGCTACTACTGTGTGAAATATCACTTTGTGACCACAGAACAAAACCAAGTTGTACTGTTTTGTGTTAACTATCTCAAGTGATCCTCTAATCAGCTATCTTAATGGAACTTAGGTGTTGGCCTCAGTTAAACCTGTTTTCAAGAATTTTAAAACATGCAACATTGTTCATAAACCTTTCAAGCTTCAACTTGTAACTTCATATTTCTCTGAGTACCTTCATCATGGAAGAGAAGTCACTCACAAAGTAAGAATATGATAAACAGAAATACTATTTATCTTACAGAATTCTTGGTAGCAGACAACAGTGTGAGTTTATGCAAAAGGAGCATTAAAGAAAAAGCTCTGCAAAAGTCAAACATCTAAATCCCATCTGAAGGAAACCTAGTCTTTTAATAAATCTGTTCCAAGTTTCTTACTTATGCTCATTTCAGAGACTAAATACTTCTGAATGTAACAACTTCATCTTTCACTTTTCTTAGAAACACACAAATTTCTCTTGTAATTCTCAAATTTAGCACTAGGCATTTTTAACTTACCTAGTACAGTCCATAAAAAGATCCTTAGAAGGGTTCTTTTCCAGTCTTGCTTTACATTCTTTTACTGTTTCCTGAGGTATTTCTGGCAAGTGTGCTGCAGACTTAACATAATAAAAAAAGAAAGGAAAGCAACAATGAAAGCATGTAAACCAACAGAAAAACTAAAAGTTTTGTATTCAAAGTGAAATTAAATTTTTTAATACAGGAAAAGGAAAGGAAGAGTTTGAGTAGAGAAAATCAAGAAAGTCATATATGAGCAAAATTTTTATTTATTTCCTGTTACAGAACAATGCATTGGAAGTTATTACAGTTATTTACTATTTCAGTATCTGGGGAAATGATCTTGGCAGTAAGTCAAATTTCTTTTTCTTTCCATAAGTCTACCGCCAAAAAAGCAAGTCACCTATTTGGCTTGGCAGGATGGAAAGAAGGAGAAAGAAACACAAACACAGGCTGGGAAACTGTTTCAAACCAGACCAATGAAATCTGGGGTGTTTTGAAAATAAAAGTATGTGACTTATGGCAGTCCCAAAGAAATTCGCAAAAAGATGTGGCAAATCTCTATTCTACCTACTTTTAAGGGATCTTCAAGACCTTTTGTATAAAATGACCAAAGCAAGAGAAGCAGAAGGAGCATCTATTCATAAAGAGCAAACATCTAATTACATACCCACAGAAAAGCTTCCACTGCATACAAAAAAAAAGACTCTTGATAAATGCAAAAAATCAGCTATTAATGATTACCATGGAAAGCTGAAAGTAATGGAATGCTTCAGAAGAAAACAACATTTCACTTTGTGAAAATCTGAAGCAATTTTGAAAATTCATAGCAAACTAACCAAGGTCACACAGGAGCCTAAAAGACTTCAGACTTCCTCAGACTACAAAACTCTGAGTTAATTTAAGTTTTCTTTAGGTGTTAAATGGAAAATAAATTGTAACTGTAGTTTTAAAAGCAGAAATCAGTCAATTTTCTGCTCAAGTTGATTGAGCAGAATTTCAGAAGGCAGCACACCTCTCAGAAAGACAAAAACGGGATTAATAAAATTTGAAAGTCAATTTACTAAAAACAATGCAACCACTTAGATCTCTCTATTTATCTGACACTTACAAAGTGCTTGAGAAGATATTTCACAATATATTTACCCCATTAGTGAAGTACGTCTCTAAAACTTTGAGGCCACAGCCTATGCGCTTTTCATCTGAAGATACCTCGTATTCTGCCTAGGAGAATGGAATTGAAAATTATATTATGTTCAGAGCCACTTGGCATCTTTTACATGATGATAGGTAAATTTTATCATGAATAACACAATACTCCTGATATAAAAGGAACAGAAGGCTATATAGTAAAACATGTATGAGGAACAGTCCTAGGGAAAAAACAAAGCATATGGAATTTAATCTTTGGAAAACATACAAAACCTAAACATTGGTCTACATGCAATTATAGAACCTGCATCCTAGGGCCTAAACTAGATAAATTACAATAAAATAGTATTTATGTAGTATTGTAGGATAGAATGACCCAGATGTAAAACAATTAAGAGTGCAATAATCAGCTTTTTCTTTACTATACTGTTTTCCATTCATGTATTATTCTTTGCTAGAGTCTTGGCTAACACCAGGATAAAACTACTTTCTACAAGCTTATAAATGAGCACCAAACCCTACATCATTCTTTGAAAAAATAAAACTGAGTATATACAAATCTTTCAAGTTTTTGACTTAGTTACATCTGATACCGAGATGTAGTAAAAGAGAATTGTGCAATACAATGCATTTTCCAGATAAACAACTGGCAGCTGAACAGAGCTCCAGAAGTAGCTACGTACAGAAAACAATCCACAACCAACAAATCATCACACGGATACTACTATTGAAAAACTCCAAGGACTCCTTACTTAAAATTAATAATTTTAAGGCATAATCTAGAAGCAGGCATCCGAAGTTACAACATTTAAAGACAACACAAAATCTAGGGAAAGCGAATTAACAAAGAAAAATCTCAAACAGCAACATGTATTAGGTTCGTGAGCTAGGCCAACTCAATCAAAGCTTACTTCATATTCCAGAATGTAAATGCATGCACCTAGGAACAAAGAATACATGGCAGACTTCCAGAATGGAGGAATGTAGCAAACAAAACAATAGTTGGGCATATTGGGACAACAACCATTAGGAATCTCATTGGAAATTCCAAGTAATTGATCTAATCAGAAGTTATTTACCTTTACAAAGAAAACTAGAACACTAAAAAATGACAGTTTAAGAATCAAACACACACACAATACTGGAAATAACAGAATCCCTGATTTCCAGTTCTGCAATTAATCATAACTAATCCACACTGACTAACTACTAAGGATCAACATCTTTTTCTGCTGAGACATTATGGTATCACCCACTTCAGCACAGTACTCAAATCCATCAATCCAAATGCAAGCCATTATTTTTGCTAGTTCAATTTCACAACAAAAAGTCTAATGATAAGGAAGCCTTCTGAGAGCAGAATCAACCTGAGCAGGTCAAAAAAGATCATCAACCTAAAGTTCAGCAGCGCAGTTAGCACCTTTAACACCAATTTCATACAAAAAGTTAGGCATACTGTTTTAAGTGGATAGTGTAATTTAAAAGGAAGCCTGAGAGATGGCCTTTCCAAATAATTCTGTTACTTACAGGGAAGATTGAGCTGTCACCCATTCCTTTTCATATGTGAGTAACCTTGTCCCCAGCTAGTGAAATGAGTCACTAGACTGGATAACTCTAATTCCTCACTTTAACTTCTGTCACTCGCATTCAATTATTTCACAACTCTTTTCTTTTTTTAATCAGGAAAGTCAAGCTGACTCCAGACTTTTAGGTCACACCTTCCCAAAAACTGGAGCTTACCAGATTCAGTATTCAGTACAGGTAGACAACATAGCATTGTACTACCTTGATTTTGGGCTCCTGAAGTAATCATACTGCTGAAATCACATTGCTTCATGCAAAAGTCAGAAAATTCTTAACTAAGATGCAAGGGTTTTAAGGCTATGACATTCCATTTTTGGACTTTTTTTTTTTTTCTGAAAGATTAAGTCTAAAATTTCTTTAACATTTTATAAAGCTAAACTTGGCAAAACCCAAGGAAAAAACC
>VZTN01025073.1:0-14216 GCA_013400515.1 Erpornis zantholeuca
CCAGTGTTGGTCAGACTGAGAAATGGAAAGATGGATTAGAGAGACTGAAGATCTCATTGTACAACAATTCTTACTTTTTAAAGACAATAATCCAACTCTCTGCTTGCATGTGAATACCCTGGCCAATATAATTTAGATTGCTTCCTTCCCACACTTTTCCTACTAGTGTTTTTAGATTTGGAAGTAATTTTATTTGCTGTTTTGTAAAATGCAAACAATATAATTGTGAGTGATGGTAGTAACTATATCGGAAACAAATGCTGTATTAGACTGTCCAATATATAGTGAACTGCAAATTTGTTATACAGCTACCATAAACAGAATTTTGTATTTAAGATGCCTATGATTAATACAAACCAACACTAGCAATTATAAACAAGTCATACTACAAAGACAGTGAGTTTACTACATCAGCTAACAAGCAGCAGAAGACTAATTTTGCATTTGCATTTACTTATAGGCTTATAATGAAGAGACACAGAAAGAATAAGTTCTTTTGGCCTTCATTACTGCTGCAAGTCAGAGAAACTGTAATATAACTATGTAATGATATGAAGACAAGAAAGTGTGTCTAAGCAAACATCTCCACCTTTCTAGTCTGTAGAGCTTGCAAGTTCGGCACAACAAAGCATTCCTACACATCAACTCATATCCAAAATGGAAAAGTTTTGCCTTAGTAGAGTGTGCAACATCTAAGGGAAAGGCCCTGAAGCCATCTGAGCTGAAAGTCTAGAATCCTTGCAATTTCTGCTTTCATGGCAGCCTGTGTCGATCACTGTCCTGTTGTGCAAAGCCATGTCTTAATGAATAATACAAAAACATCTGAGCTCCCAAGAATTAACATTTAAAGAGAGGATGCTGTTGACTGAGGAGAATGATATAGCATTTTGTTGAGATGCACCCCTAATGTTATGATCTCCATATTTGAATTATGGCTGTCTTCCATCTAAGAACCCAGAAGTCCTTCAGAACACATCACTGTGGCAACATTTATAAGTGAGACCAATACTAGATACATACTACATGGGGGTTTTAATTTAGCATTATGCTATGTATTAAAGGGGGGAGGGTTTTATTTTAAAAGTGAAAAACAACAGAGTGACACTAAAGTGTCACTTAAGAGATTAAGCTGCCAGGATCTAAAATGCCTGAACCATATGGTGCACAAGACGGAAACTGACATTTTTATTTTCCTGCAGATCCCTGAAAACTAAATGCATAACAGATGCAAACTATCAAGGTGCCTGGACACCATTTTTAGGTCACAGTGCAAGACCATTTAAGGCTCTGCAGGGCAATCCACAGAAAGCTTATATTTATACAAGTAGTCAGAAGTCACTTATGTGTAAGCAGAATTGCTGGGTCTTGCCTGTAACATAATTTTCCTTCTAATACAACTTCTCATCTCAATTTAGAAGATATTGAGTAGGGCCCTGGAGGACTGTGTTTATCTTCCTGTAACTGAGCCAATGTCCCACATGCCAGAATCATAGAATCACAGAATGGTTTGGGTTGGAAATTACCTTAAAGTTCATCAAGCTCCAACACTTCTGCTGGGAGCAGGGTACTTTCTACTAGACCAGGTTGGTCAGAACCCCATCCAGCCTGGTCTGGAACACCTCCAGGGATGGGGCATCCACAGGTTCTCTGGGCAACTTGTTCCTGTGCCTCACCATCCTCACTTCAAAGAATTTCTTCCTAATGTCTAATCTAAACCCACCTTTTTTCAGCTTAAAGCCATTCCCCCTTTCCCTCTCATTACGTGCCCTTGTGAAAAGTCCCTCTGCAGCCTTCTTGTAAGTCCCCTTTAGGTCCTGGAAGGCTCCTATAATGTCTCTCTGGAACCTTATCTTCTCTAGGCTGAACAGCTTGTCTTCATAGGAGAGATCATCCCACCCTGTGATCAACTTAGTTGTTCTCCTCTGGACTCATTCCAACAGGTTCATATCTTTCTTTTTGCCAGTCCAGGCAGAGTGTCAGAGGAGCAGAGTAGAGGGGAAGAATCACCTCCCTTGACCTGCTGCTCATGCCTCTTTTGGTGCAGTCCAGGATACAGGTGGCCTCAAGCATGCAGACCTGAGTCATACTGAGCTTTTTTCTGCAAACACCTCCAGGTCTTTCACCCCAGGGCTAGTCTCAATCCATTCTCCACCCAGCCTGTTACCTGTTTTTTGGGATTGCCCTGACCCAGATGCAGTAATATTACAGTAAACTATGAACTTTGTGTAAGGATATACTCTCACGGATTACAAACTACTGAAGTTTCTACTGAAGAGTCCTGTTGCCGTATGCCACAGTATTTGGAATCTTGTCTGTATTTAGGACAATCAAGATGATGATCTGTACTTAAGGCCTGTATATACACTCTTTAGGCAGGAGTCCAAATTTTCCACTTCCTTACTACTAGGCTTTTTGAGCTATTGCATGTGGTTATAATACCTCCACTGATTTAATTTTGTCCTAACTGCATTGAAGCCAAAGGCAGCAATTTCTTTTTCAATTTCTCTGTAATGGGCAGGACATGGTAAGGCAAGTTATGCTTCTGAAAGCTTAAAGCCTTACAAACTATTCCTTGTTCTTTTTCTGCTTATTGTATTTCTGAGAAGTGATTAAAGAAAGCAAAAGAAGGTTGCGGATTCAAAAGCACAATTTTTTTTCTTGGAAAATTCAACATTAAAGTTCCTAAGGACTTAGAAAGAAATTGGATTCCTTACTGATTTTGTATCTAGCCCAAGACAAAGCATGTTCTGATTAATATCAAAGACTACAAAGTACTTCCCGAGAAGTCTAGAGTCTGATTGGTAATGTGGATACTTGAAATCTGCATGTGAGCACATAGAATAATTTTTTAAATATAAATGGATTTTTAGAGGAAGTCTGAATTGAGGATTGGGATGTCACAGTTTCTGGTGTTCAGTGGAAGGTCTGGGCCCATGGTTTTATACCTCTTGTACTTAATGTCAGGGCCTGGAAATATCATGTCTCTCCAGGAGTTTTGGCCACCTGGGACTCGGGACCAGCTCATAGGACAACTGTGCTCCCCTGGTGCCAGGGGCTTCCAGGTGCCCTGCAAGCAGACAGTGGCCAAAGCCCCTCCTGTCCTGTGGGAGCTGATTTTTAGCTGTGCCTTGGGCTGGGGTTGCCCTTTTGCTCCCTAGCTGGGGTGGTGGGACAGCCCTGGCTGCGGGCTCTGCTCTGCCCCATCAAGGAGCCCCCATGCCTGCTGGTCTCCAGGGAGCAGTCAGTAAGTCCCACTTGTAATGAAAGCACTGTTAACCTACTGCTCCCTGACAAACCCCATACCGGTGAGATTTGGAAGACAAGAGCTTCCCTGCCAGCAGCAGTGCCTGGATCAGGCAAACCGTGCCTGAACAATAAAGACAAATCCACTTCAACATCTTTCAGCTCTGCATGCTGGAAGAAGGACATCTTCCAAAAAAACTGCAGTGAGAGGTCAGCTCATGTCCTTTTTGAGGACAAAGGCTCCAAACTGCAATTCTACAGGAAGAAGAAAAACAGATTTTTTGTTCCAGGTTGATTCTCCAGGCTTTGAGCATCTGTTTCCCAATAGTAATATTGTAATATCCTCCACATGGAGTTAACCTTGAAGCTCTTGTAGAAATTAGAACTAGTGCAAAGCATCTGAACAAGCAGATTAAAAAGCCTTATAGAATTAAGTGGAGTAGACTTGCGAATCAGCCTATAGGGTGATTTGCCATTTTTATATAAATGTTGTGGCTTTATGAAAAGGGAGGACATGCAGAGCACCTTTGTGCTGCTATTGTGCTCCCAGTAATCCATACAGGCCTAACTCCAGCATTAGATTACCAGATGCTCAGTTCACTAATCCACTAGCTATTACACCTGCATTCCAGGGTTTTAATAAGAAATTCTACAGCTGAACCCTTTATATGTTTCTTGAAGCAATGACATACTTTAGCTCTGTCTCCTTTCAAACTGGCAGGAAATTTTTCCCATGAGATATGCTCCACTAGAAGAAATGTGGGTAACCTTGGGCTTAAATCCTTAAAAGTTCTTATGAATGGTGGAAGTGAGTGTGGTGGCAGAATTCTGCCAACACTGCAACTGAAGCACTATAATAGAGAATAACACCAAAACAAAGTGATACCGTGCCATGATTTTACAAGACCAAGATGCATGTATGTTGGTGATCTGGTCCACTGGGATTTTTCTTGTCAGGAAGCAGATGATTTACAAATATGCTTGGACACTTGCAGTGTGGGATACCAAGTAGGTAACAGTACCATGACAAAGCTTAGGATTCTTCCAGGTTCATAATCTGACAAACAAAAGTTCTTCACACTCGCCTATGAAGGAATCATTAGCAAGATATTTCAATAAAAATAGAACATAAAACAAAATGAAGACATCATGAATCACCAATAAGTTGCAATATAGTTACTACAGAAATAGATGTACCTTCCATACCACATTTATTTTTACACTAAAATCTGTATAAGCAGCATTGAATCAATAGTGACATTTTGCACTTAAAAACTGAATTCAGACTTTACTTTTGCCACAATTTTATTTTCTCACAGCTGTTTTCAAACCTGAGGAATTCCAATTCAGTATTTTGAATAATATGACTTCTTAGGCATATGGAGACTTGAAAACACACTATCTAAAGCAATACTGAAATATGGGAGGTGACTTCAAGTTTGTGTGTTCTAGCCTGGACAGGGTTGGTTTTTTACAGTAGCTGGAAGAGGTGCATGTCTGAGGGTGCATGACCAGGACCCAGATATCATTCTGTACCACCTCACATCATTGCTAGGGTCAGGGGGAAGGGGTTCGCTGGCTTTGGAGAAGAAGGGCAGGGCTTCCAGTAGAAAAAATGTGTCAGGCAGAGGACAGGCTGTCCACCATTGTTCATTATCTCAGGGTCTGTGGTGACCATTTTTGCATGTGAATGATCCTCTCTTTTGTATACTTTTAAAATTAATATTTTTGCTGTTACTGTTTCTTTTCTTATCTCATTGCTGTTTCCAGTAAATTGTCCTTATTTAACCTGTGAGCTTCACCTTTTGTGCCTCCAATTCCCAACTCCATCCTGCCCCAGAGGGAAAGGGGAGGGGAGTGTGGGAGGTGAGAAAGTGGCATGTGGTTTGGGAGGGTCTCAGGGGGGCAGTGAATTGGAGAATACCATTCATAAACCACAAGAGTTCTTATAAATATGAATTTAGTGAAAGCAGAGCCATTTATGAAGGGGTGCCAATTTGTGGTTAACCACTTTGTACTCTGAGTGGTAGGATATGAACTTTCATTACCAGATGAACTTGGGGACCTGCAGGATGCTGCCACAGATGACTACTGCAACCAATACAATTAACCGCACTTATGCTATGCTGCGGAGACTTACATGCAAACCCCACCCACAAAACATACGAAGCCGAAACAAAGCCCAGCTACTTGCTTTTTCTGCTTTTTTGAAGCTGAAGAATTTCCCTTCAGTCTTGCTATTGAATGTTTTATAGGCAGCAGCTCCACACTTAAAGGCAGTTTCAGGAAAAGCAGTGTATTTGAGGTTGTTAATTCAATCATATACCTGACACTATTTTATAAGGAAGGTACAGCTTCTGTTTTATTTTTCTGTCTATGCTACAAAACTCATTAGAGTCAAAAGGTAAATCCTTTCAATCTACAGAGCAGCTCCATATTCAAAGTTAGAAGCAGATGACATGTGCTCTCCAAGAGGCATGATTTCATAGCTAAATGTTTCCACAACCTTTGTTGAAAAGGAAATGTTTTCCATTTAGAAACACTGAAAACTTTAGCAGCCTTAGAAGAGGCTGCTAAATAACAGCCTCTAACAGCTAAATAACAACTGGAGAGCTGTTATTTCACTCATTCATGTTGATTATCCCAGTGTATGAGGCTTAGAGACCCAGTCAATATATCTGAGGTTGGCTTCATTCAGATTGCTGTGGCAGCATTAGTTTATTGTCCTAAATATCCCCCAGGTCACTCTGATTTCAAGTGGTGAAATATCCTAATTTTTCCTTGGTGACAGAAAACCTTGTTGGAGAGTATCTTTGTATGGAAGTGGGTGAGGAGAGATAACAAAGTGCTGACAGTATTAAATTCATTAAGATATTTGGAAGTATGTTATGCAGTCCGACAAATTGCCATAAACCTGGTTAAATGGGATACCAAAAGCTGTGGTTAGCTTTATCTGTTGCAGAGTTGCTGTCCCTTTGAGTTTCTAAAAATAGCAGTCAAAATGGTGTAGTTTTGTCTTCATTCCTGGGTGCAGAATCCTTAGCAAGTGTTCAAAGGAGCCCAGTATATTTAGAAATGAGCTAGCATTCTTGAATGAAGACCCTTCATTTACCAATAGTTTTAAAAGCTACATCTTTTTCCAGGGATTTAAACTCATCTATTTATCCATACATTGTCACTGTATATGATAGTAGTACAAAGAACACATATATTTTAATAGATAGGAATTACACTAGAAAACAGAAACATCATATCATAGCACAGGGTACCACATCCCCAAACATACTCAGCGAGTATACGCTTGGCATAATGCTTACCTTTCATTTTGGTGCAGTAATGAAAAATCAAGGGAAATGGGGAAATGGGCATTTCATGTTATAAAATTTGGTACGACACCATTTCTTTCAGCAACACTAAAGTAACAGTTTTAAGGTTGTTCTAACAAGTAACACCAAAAGGTCATATAGATAATCTTGATTAATTTTGAATACCTTAAAGAATCTATGGCTCAGACATGCCTCACAATAAAGTGATTGGATGGTTTACATAGTACTAAATTTTCAATATTTGTCTTTTTCTCCTTGCCTTTGAATAATTTTCTCCCTGGAATGCAGAAATTTATTGGTAAATATTAAAAAAAAAAAAGGAAAAAAACATTTCCTCTCTTAGAATACCTTACTTTTGTGTCTAGAGGCAGATTAAAATTCTGGGAAACATACAACTGTAGACCTTAGTTCTGTAGGCTTTGTATTTGAAGTGGAACAGTTTCCATTCCAAAGAATTCTGATGGATTAGAAGCACTCATATGTATGCCATTGAAATGCCACTGAAAAATGCTGGAAATGAATGGAATGTGGTTTAGCAATGTCTGTGATGTTATCAATGAGCAACTGAGCCGGGTTTTTTAGAGCTCTTGGTTCTGACGTGAAAAACTTCTGGATAAAATGAGACATCTCCTTGGCAGTTGAAGTTTTTTTAAAAAATTAAGAAAAAGAGAGATGGAATTCTTCAGGCTTTGATGTATTATCATTAAAAGGTGAATTTATCAAAATATTTTTGTAATGCAAGACCATTGTCAGTACATATTTAAGCTCTGGAATGGGTGACACCCCAATTCCATTTAATTTGGAAGTGCCAAGACTCAAGAGGAAATTCTGCTAGCACATTCATGTATGACTGATAGGAAACAGTGATATAATTGGGGACAGGCTGGAAAGACACTTTGTTGAAGAGTTCCTGAAAAATAATCCTGAGATCATATAGAGTTCCTAGGGTCTACTAATCAAAAAACTTCTTAATTTCAAGTGTCAAAAGCAAAGTAAAATATCTTGATTATTAAGTGCAAATTACATAAAAAGATATCATCATAAACATAATGTAAAAATTAAATAGGAGTTTTCCCTTACAAATTTTCTTGGAGGCACAATATGGAAAGTTTTGGCTTTAAACTGAAAATCACTTATCAGGAATATTAAGCAAGTTTTGTTTTCAGATTATCACAGTAAGTGCCTCATTACTCAAATCACAGGCCTTAGGTTCTCACGTAAGTTTGGTAATTTTTGTGGTTGGCTGGTTGGTTGGTTGGGGATTTTTTAAGTAACAGCTGCAGGCCAGTTGAGATGTAAATTCATGTGAATTCTAGAACATCAAAGTGTTGGCAAGAGATTAATGCAGAAAGGATCAGTTTGTTCTTGAAACACCACAAAACCTAATTATTTCACTGAATATTCATAGAGTCAATAATTGGAAAGGTGAGAATAACTATTTTCTAGTTGTCATCTGTTTAAGTGGGAAATCCATCTAAGTGGATGATAGCTAACTAAAAGCCCTTTGACAATGAAGCTATGCCAAAAAGTACCAAAATACCATTATGCATTAAAATTAGACCTTTCTGATTTTAAATACATTTAAGAGACACTTACAATGCACTGACCTTTTCCTAATGTTACGTAGAGAAATTCATATTTCTATTCTACATAATTTGGTAATGTAGGCCTCTGAGTGAGTGATTTGCTATGTTATTTTTGTCACATCTGCTTTTGTCACATGCAAGAAAACTGACAGGGCTGAACTGGATGACTCTGCTAAAAGCTTGTTTATATACCCTTAAGGAAACATCTGCTGTCAGAGATGGCCAATTGCTTTTATTAACTGCCAAGTGTAAACTTTAAACTGCACCAGGCTGACTGTCCTGGCACCCCTGCTGTAATCAGATGGCCTTGGAGATTTTGCTTCCATAGCATTATGTACTAAAAAATTGGCAAAAAACCTTCATGGCCATTTCAAGCCAGGATGTCCATTGAGTTGCTATCACCCAGGGTCAGGAGGAGATTTCTGGATTACAGGAGGAATCAAGTTTCCAAGTGATGCTTTAGTAACCAGTTTTTCAAACCACCTTCATCCCAGACTGGCTAGGATGCCAGTCAAATGCTGGCAAATACTTGCCAGAATTCAGATCTCTGCACAAGTAAGTATGGCAGAACTCTCTCCTAACACGTCACATAAGGGGAAAACTAAGACTGTTTTACCTATTATGCTTCCTGGCAAGCTGTGACTTCACTCCTTGTTCATCCTCAGGATGTGTTTCACCATCCATGGCCATGTGTCAGTTCCCATCCCGCTATGCTGCTTCCACCAACCTCCAATCAGTGATGCTCTGATGTTATGTTCCTTACCCTTATGAGTATTCAGTACTATAGCTGGTTTACAACACACAACACCTGCTGTACAGGGACCATGTTAGGTTTTTCACTGCCAGCCAAGGAGGGCTACACTGAAGGCAGATGTCTGTAAAAGCACGTGTAATTCTGAAAACAGTCTTTAATCAGGGGGTGGGGAAAGTTTGGTATCTTGTATTTAGGCAGGGTACATTATTGATGTTATTCTTTTGGTATCAGTGGAATTACTAAAGCAATTACAGATGCTCAATATATCCAAGAGTGTGTTGTTCTCACTATTGACCAAAAGAGTCTGCCTCAGTCTGGAAGGAACTAGGAGGATTATTTGTGTTACCCAGTCAGACTTAATTTGTGACAGATAACTTTTATCTTTCAGCAATTTGAAGCAATTAATTTCCTCCACTTGAACATCTACAATCAAGTGTATATATGTTATTATTATAAGGTATTTGGCAATAATATTTAAGTAAAAGCTATATATCCTGTTTTTTTTCCCCCAAAGCTCTGCCATCCTTATATAGCACCAGTGTGCCACATAGAGCCACTTAGGAAATCAGAAAATTCTTACATCAGCAAGAGTTGATTTAAATTCTAGTGGATTCAAGCTTTTACATTTTCTTACAACTGTGACTCTTTTTGGAAGCCTTTTAATGACCTTTCATGAAGTTGAGAAGAATACAGATAAATCTTTCGTTTATCTTCTGTACTGGGCAGAGTTGGATGGATAGATGGATGAATTCTTCATGTTCTCTACTTACAGAAATGTGATAGAATTTGAACAGTTCAGAAATCCAATAAATAAGATTCCTTTCAGTACTGAAGAACCCAAATAATCCCTTAAATTACAGTATCTTATCTGACTTTTCTTTCTCCTTTGAATTTTTTATCTGGATGATAAAAGTCAAGCACTAGGGTAATTTCTGTGGCCTAAGAGTAAAGCAGCTAAGCTTTAAGTCTTTTCAGAGCTGTTTTAACACTTGCATTTGAATTTTTGGCAAATATTTCCTGGTCTCTCTAAGAATGTTTGTGTTTCAGTTTGAACTACAAAGATGCAGGAGTACTTGAAAAAGTACTGGCCAAATCATAGCTTTAGTGATTATGAAGTCACTTGCATACTTTAAAACCTGAAGAAATCCAGAGTGGATAATATTGCTTTAAGGCCTTGAGCTGCACCTCCTACAAGGATTTTTTCCGTAGGGATTCCTGGCACCATTACAGCCATTAGAGTGAAGAATATTCAACAGCCATCTCACAAACTACTGTGGAGGTCTGGCCTAGTCTGTGGGAGAACTTTTCATTCAAGTGAAAAACAAAGAGCTGCTAAAAGTAGAAGACTTCCCTTATCTGCCTTGCTCTCATCCCAAATTATTTTACAATAGTTATTTTACAATGCAGTTAAACCCTGATTCTAAGGGTTTGGGAATGCCTTAAGAGCTTCTCTGCCTTCCTTTCTGTCTTAGCCTACTTTTAGGTAGGATGGTAAATATTTCATCCATTTATCCATATTAACATGTGGGCTTTCATGCACACAGTTACTTTTAGATAATATAAATATGGCTATTTAGCTTGTTTGTTGCTACAGTAAAGTTACATATATGTTTTTAAGTATTTTTTGAAGGGGGGGATTTTGACAGGTGTAGGAAAAATAATGTAGGCATTCTGTTGCTGCTGCTGTAAATTATTATGTTTATCCTGAACCGTAAAATTAAATTGATCAGATAAAATTAATGGAATTTTTTGCCAGAATGAAGTTTAGTATTATTGTCCTAAGTGAACCCTTTCCTCCATAAGAACTACAAGTCTTAATCCGACAAACAATTTTATATGCTTTTTCCATTTCTTTTGGAACATCTGTGCTCTGCTTTGGATCTGGTTAGAACAATTCGTTATTATTTATTATAGAGCAATCTAATCTGTCTTCTGCGGCCACTCATGGGCTGCTCTTTTCTTTTCCAGCACTGGTTTTAGACAAAGAAGAGTGGATGAGGGCAGAGGACGGATATGGGCGTGACAACAGCCTCAACCCAGTACCATTTAGGCAGTGTGATCCTGGTGATTCAGAGCCTGTGGTGATCCCAGGCCTGAGGCCAGAGTTGTGTGAGAGCAGGAGGTAGGAACGCACCCGGCACAGTATGGCTTCTCCCTCCTGACCTTGCACAGGATGCAGTTTGGGCACAGACAGAACAGTGACTCATTACTGCTTTTTTTTCCCTTTTCTGATATCAGTAGGTCAGGTGAGACTCAGAGTTAGATGTAGTTGTAGGACGAAGTCCAGAAATTGCAAAAGCCTGTTTCTGGTCAACCAATGGCATTCGTTGTATGAAATGCCATGGAGGTACATGTATGGACATGGAAAGAGAAAAGACTCATGGTTGGGCAGTGTGAGCAACGATAATGCAGTGATAGCCACCTGCTCTAAATCTCCTTATATCTCTAGATCTCCCCAAGGCCAACTATAAAAGTTAAGTGAGTGACAGCCAGATCAGAGAACAAAAAGCGCAGTTTACACCATGAGCTGAGAGTTCAAAATATCGAATATATCAAAATATTTTTACTCTGAACAAACCCTAAAGTTTCATAAAATAAAGGCTTCAACAGTAAAAGGTGAGGCAACCAAGCATCTGCACGGAGAATCATATAAAAAACTGTAATATCTCCTTCCTTGCATTAAGTAGAAATATTTAAAAAAAGCATATTCCCAGTTACTAGTTTATACCTTCACAACTGATAAAATGTGACATAATCCCCTCTTCAATAAAGCTATCTGTTGTGGTGCCCCTGCCCTTTTTAACCCAGTTATCAGCGACAGGGGTTGGGGAAAACACACCCCTGGGTTCTGGAAAAGGCGGGTAGTGTATGATAGCCTTACCGGGGCTTCTGGAGAGAAGTCTTTAGGTAGCAGATCAGCTAACAGCAGTATGCAGGCAGTAAAGTACATACATGGCTTCTGAGGGTGCTGATTAGATGAGACTTTATTGGGGGTCCCACGCCGGGAGGGAGCATGGTTCCGAAGGGAAGAGAGAGCGAGGCAGGCAGGCTGAGAGGCTGAGGCAGAGAGAGACAAAATGCCTCCTGCATGAGCTTAAGAGAGTGTTCCAGAGTCACGGTGGATACAAGGCTTGAGCCAATGGGATACTGATAGGGGAGAAGTAAAAGGGGAGAACACATCTCAGGTCCCAACGGGACTGGGAGATTAGGTGACACAAGCCAATATGGCATCGAAGAAGGGGTGCTGGCAACAACTTAGGGGGAGGGTTACAACTTAGGAATGAACCATACATTTGGGGGTGAACCTAACAAACCATTTAAAGAAAAAATGCATCACTATACCTCACCCTTTTCAGTTTAAAAGAAAAGAGGAAAAAGATGCAGATAATAGCAAAAATAAGTACAAAGATCGAATATGATGATTGATAGTTTAAAATGAAATAACAATTACACAGTTTGGCAGCAAGAATAAACACAACTGGAGAGAGGAGTATGTTTTAAAATTGAATATATTAAGTCCTATTTGAATTGATGTTTGCACTTGCTGGTGAGTGATGTCTAGTCTTTAGAGGATGCAGAGCACTCCGTGTGACTGCTTTAGTTATCTTGACTTTGCAGCTGGTGGTGAGTAACCTTTTTTTGCTCAGTTCATCTCTGGCTGCAACAGACCTTACAGCTTTTCTTCTGGGATGATGGCTATTCACATCTCGTTGCTGTACCCCACCTTGGGGCAAGCTGGGGAAGGTTCAAAGGATTGTGTATTGTAAGGCTTTTGTTAAGGTGCTTCGTTCATTCCCAGTTCCATTTAGTTCTATTGTAACCTCTGTACCCCGGTTGCCGTGGTTACCCCTCTCCTTGAACTGCTCCTTCCCTCGAGTTGGCCAGCCCCATTCCCCTGCCTCCTAGGCAGTGATTCCCAGTTTCTCTCCTCCCATTCCCCCGCCTACTGGGTGGAGAATCCCTGTCAATCTCCCTGAAGCACACCTTTCCCTCCAGAAAGTTCCCTCTCCCTCGATGTGTCATTGGTCCCCTCCCTGTGTTCCCTCCTTTGCTGTATCCCTATTAGACCCCAAACTGTCAGTTATGCCCGAATCCACCCCTGAGCCCTTGTTTCATTGATCCTTATGTTTTCCCTCTCCCCGTACAAGGCCCCTTGCACAGTTTTTGTCTTTGGCTTTTCCTCTGACATTTTTTCCTCTGAATCCCAATTCCTCTGGGATTTTCTGCTGACAGTGAAAGCTGTTAGTACCCAGAGGAGAGACCCCTCCATTTATTTCTTTGCCTCCACGGAAGCGCTTCCACCAGGGAGCAGCCTGCCACCTAAGAGGAGACCACAAGGTCTATTAAACGGCAGCAAGCCACCCAGCCTTCAGGGACGTCTGCCGTGTGACCTGGTCGAGCCTCGGGCAGCTAGCCCCCAGTGTCAACATCTCATGGCTTACGTTTTCTTCACTGGCTTTCAGTTGTACTGCAGTTTTTTTCTACGCTTTTTGCTCTTTTAATTTTTTAATTATAGACTAAATTGACTTGATACTTAGGATGAGGAAGAAAGCGAAACTGTATTATTAAGAAAACAGCAAATAGGGTTGACAAGAAACAAAATGCAACAAGAATTGATTAAAAACAACTGACATATGTAATTGCAACTTAATAAAACAAAACAAGTCCTTAATTACAATACACGGGGTAAGTGGGTTCATATTGCAGATTTTAAAATGAATAATGAAACTTATTTTTAAGCTGTTTACTTAAAATGAAGCTGTTTGTGAAATAAAACATGGGCTAGTGCTTAAGGGGAGATTCAGGAGACTTTTCACAGCCAAGCTACTGGCTTTTAGATTCTCGGCCCCGTAAGCCATTGGGCTTACAATGTAGGGGCACCCCAAATGCATTTCTGCAGCTAACTCAGTGGCTTTTAGGCTCTCAGCCCTTGGCACTAAGCCCACATAAAAGTTTTGGGATAGCTTCTGTCAGTCCATGGCATCTAACCTTACCAACCAGCTTTCTGGGCTATTGCAGCCCCTGGTTTAGACTATGGCGTCAGCTTTCCTGCCACTAGCCTCTCACCAGTTTTATTTCCCTCCCTTTCCAACCAGCTTCCCCAGCTATGGCTTCTACCCCCAGCTCTGGCTTCTACCCCCAGCTTAGTTGTCAGCCATTGCTGTAAAACAACTCCTGTACCAGGCCTACCTGGCCATCCACGGATTCCCTCACCACGGGGGCTTTCCAGAAGGCTCCCCACAGGGCTTACCAGCACAGAATCAAAATACATGGGGGCACATCCCAAACATGGGGGCACATCCCAAA
>VZTN01025073.1:15858-31582 GCA_013400515.1 Erpornis zantholeuca
TACTTAGGATGAGGAAGAAAGCGAAACTGTATTATTAAGAAAACAGCAAATAGGGTTGACAAGAAACAAAATGCAACAAGAATTGATTAAAAACAACTGACATATGTAATTGCAACTTAATAAAACAAAACAAGTCCTTAATTACAATACACGGGGTAAGTGGGTTCATATTGCAGATTTTAAAATGAATAATGAAACTTATTTTTAAGCTGTTTACTTAAAATGAAGCTGTTTGTGAAATAAAACATGGGCTAGTGCTTAAGGGGAGATTCAGGAGACTTTTCACAGCCAAGCTACTGGCTTTTAGATTCTCGGCCCCGTAAGCCATTGGGCTTACAATGTAGGGGCACCCCAAATGCATTTCTGCAGCTAACTCAGTGGCTTTTAGGCTCTCAGCCCTTGGCACTAAGCCCACATAAAAGTTTTGGGATAGCTTCTGTCAGTCCATGGCATCTAACCTTACCAACCAGCTTTCTGGGCTATTGCAGCCCCTGGTTTAGACTATGGCGTCAGCTTTCCTGCCACTAGCCTCTCACCAGTTTTATTTCCCTCCCTTTCCAACCAGCTTCCCCAGCTATGGCTTCTACCCCCAGCTCTGGCTTCTACCCCCAGCTTAGTTGTCAGCCATTGCTGTAAAACAACTCCTGTACCAGGCCTACCTGGCCATCCACGGATTCCCTCACCACGGGGGCTTTCCAGAAGGCTCCCCACAGGGCTTACCAGCACAGAATCAAAATACATGGGGGCACATCCCAAACATGGGGGCACATCCCAAATATGGGGGCACATCCCAAACACAGAGGGCACATCCCAAGCATGGGGGCACATCCCAAACACAAACCGTCCATACTTCCCCAGTTGCCATCCTAACTGGGTTGTCGTTCACCCTCAGTAGTCCTACCTGAGGATAAACCCAATAATGTTCTTGTTCCAGCAGCCTACTGCTGCTGGAACACACATTCTCAAGAGACCGCGGGAAGCAGCAGAGCGCAGCATAGGGCTACGGGGCGAGCAAGCAGCAGCTGCAGCCCCCGATGGGGTGCCTGGGAGGAGGCGCAGCACAGGCTCGGCATGCCTGACTCGGTTTGCTCTGTCTGCAGGGGGACTGCAGGCTCCCACCATCCTTGGCCCATGGGTGAGGAAGAGAGCTCAGGCTGGGTGCATGTGGCGAGTGGGCACCCCCCCTTCCTCCCCTGCCCTGCCCCGCCCCGGATGGCAGCACCACACTTTGAGGGCCGGCTCTGGGCACGCAGTGGCGGAGGGCGATGGGAGCCATGGCCAGAGTTCCCGCAGCATGGCAGCTGCCTGCCCCGGTGCTGGGGGGACTCCTATGGAGTGGCTGTCCCCCCGTGCTAGTGCCAGCAACCCCTGTGCCAGCGGGGAGTGGTGCTGTGGGCCTCTCCCCGACTGGGGAACCACACAGAGCGGGGGAGACGGCCCCGGCAGCCAGCTCTACTCCCCATGGGAACAGGCAGAGGCAGTGTGGGAAATAGGAGCTGGGAGGGAATAGGTTTGTGATTGACAGAGAAGGGGCATCTGAGGGAAGGATGGATCGTGTTATTGGGAAGGGTTGGGGAAGGGAACACACAGGGAAAAAGGACCGCAGGAAGGTAAGGTGGAGGGCCTGCCACGTGGCCGGCGCCATTTGGGCCAACCACGTGGTCAGCTCCATTTTGGATCCTGGCCATGTGGCCGCTGTACACATGGCCACCATTTTGAGGCTCAGCCATGCGGCCGTGGTGCCAGTCTTAGCAGGAAGGAGGGGTAGACTCCCGAGGATTTGTTTAAGGGAAGGTGGGTAGGAATGGAGTCAGGGAGAAAGAGCAGCTTGGGGAGGAGAGGGTAAAACTAAGGGAAGGTGCCAGAGCTTACAAAAGGCATCTCTGGAGTTAGTGAGTCCGGGCGAAGTTGAAGATTCTTTGCTGTTGGTAAAACATGCCAACATGGTCTCTCATGGTCTCTCTTTGAGGCGTTTTTATGGCAAAATGCAGCACAGACAGCATCCCAGAACTCACAATTTAGTCCAGTCCCATATAACACTCCAGGAAACATACTGAAAAGTCTCTTTGATGGTTTTTCTGAAACTGGCTTCCCAAAAGTCCACTGTGATAAAAACAAGGGTAGGGAAAAGAATCCCTTCTTTCAAGTCTTTATTGAAAATCAGCTTTGGGTAAGGGGGCCCGTGGGGTCACGCCTGCCGCCACCGCTCCCTTTGTTCGGCTCTGAGGAGGAGGAGGTCTCTCGCAGCTTTGTCGGTTGTGTCGGCAGAGCTGGGGGTTCCAGTCCTCACGGGATCCGTGGGAACGCCGTCTCCAGGTGGAGAGTGAGAGCCCTCTTGGCTCTGCTGCCTAGGGGTGTTATCTTCTCAGTGAGTCTCTGAAGTTAGGGTGGCAACTCCAAAGTTTGAAAACTAGAACCAGTTGATGGCCCTGGTTGCTGCTGGTCTGATGGTGTTGATTAGACTTCTTAATTAAGCTTTTGTTGCTAGCCCTGAGAAGATTTCTTGAGGCACTTTTGTGCCTCACTGGTTCTTGCAGCCCTGAAGTTGTCGGATTGTTTTCAGTTTGATAATATGCAAACATCACAGCTCTCTTCTTGCACTGTTTTTTCATGTATCTCAAATTGTTTCTTTGGCCAAAGAAAAACACTTCTATTTTGGGATTTGTTTTCATACTTTGTAATTGTACACTGACACTTCTTCTGCTCTGTTCTCACAGACAGAGACGGATGGACAGGGAGAGAGGATCCCAGAAGCCGAGCAGGCTGAAGGGATTCTCGTCTCCTTTTCATCTCTCAGTTTCATCTAAATAATCTTATTAAAGCCTTCTGATTTCTGATCACTCAATCTATGGACTTTGTTTGTTCTTGGAGCAGCCCCTGAGAAGAAGGGCTGTTCCATCAGACCAACAAACTTTGGCTCTTTATTCTGGGGGTTGATTGCTGCTTGTTGGCACGAGTCTATCTAATTTGCATGTCACTTCAATTTCTATCTAATTGAGCCGTCACTTCCCCTCAGGCGCTTGGCTGGGAGCAGTGAGGGAGGCGGCGCCTCCGACGGGAGAAAGGGGTTGGAACAAACTGATAACTGGGTAAGTAATAAAGGGGAATAAGGGGTTTACCTTAATTCTGAGGGTCATTAACATAAGCAAGGATAACCGAGTACATATCACCAAAAGAAACAGCAGAACACTTTAACCTGGTAAAACAACATCGGGGAGAACTGGTGGGGTACTTAACAAGGGTGATTAACTGGGACAAAGGGTTTAATCAATGGAGTAGATAATGAAAACTTGGGTAGTTAAACAACCAAGTAAACAGGAAAAAAAACCAACAAAATTTTGTTTATAACACACTGCATTGTTTCTGCTGCAGCACTCTTGGAGAAAAGCACTTTAAATGCCTCTCCAGCACTCCTCTGGGGCTTCTTTGCTAATTCTTCTGCCCCCCTTTTCAGGCTTCCTTGTACATGCCATGCCCCACATTTGGGCGCCATCTGTTGTGGTGCCCTTGCCCTTTTTAACCCAGTTATCAGCGACGGGGGCTGGGGAAAACACACCCCTGGGTTCTGGAAAAGGCGGGTAGTGTATGATAGCCTTACCAGGGCTTCTGGAGAGAAGTCTTTAGGTAGCAGATCAGCTAACAGCAGTATGCAGGCAGTAAAGTACATACATGGCTTCTGAGGGTGCTGATTAGATGAGACTTTATTGGGGGTCCCACGCCGGAAGGGAGCATGGTTCCGAAGGGAAGAGAGAGCGAGGCAGGCAGGCTGAGAGGCTGAGGCAGAGAGAGACAAAATGCCTCCTGCATGAGCTTAAGAGAGTGTTCCAGAGTCACGGTGGATACAAGGCTTGAGCCAATGGGATACTGATAGGGGAGAAGTAAAAGGGGAGAACACATCTCAGGTCCCAACTGGAGTGGGAGGCAGGAGAGATTAGGTGACACAAGCCAATATGGCATCGAAGAAGGGGTGCTGGCAACAACTTAGGGGGAGGGTTACAACTTAGGAATGAACCATACATTTGGGGGTGACCCTAACAAACCATTTAAAGAAAAAAATGCACCACTACAGTGATCAAAATGTGGAAAGTTGAAAAAGACTGTGAAATAAAGTAGATTTTGAGGATTTACAATATAAACACTAGCCACTGTTGAAACCACAAAGCAATTAAAACCGCTCTCTGATATGACTTTCTTCCTCCTGTAAGTTCTCTCTCTTTATTTTACACCCAGTTAACCTCCTATATGTGTTAGGGCACCTACAGTGCAATCACTTCAGTTCTTTGCAGTATACAAAATTGTGTTTGCTCCATTTTGCCCAATATAATTTTTTCTGTTTTTCCTATTCTGTTCCATGTTGGTGATTTGGTAGAGGAGAAGCATCTGCTTGCTTTGTGCCCTCATCTCACTTTATCCACAGTCTCTGAAGTATCAGAACAGACTGACATAAGGTTGTGACAACAAGAAATGTGGCATAGATCTATAACAAACTGTTTGGAGAACAATCAATACAGTTACATATTAATAAGTAGATAAAATGTGTATCCAACTTCTACTAAAAAGGCTTTTGAAAAAGGATATAATAGGACACCCCTCCTGAAGTGTGGGTAAAAATATTAGAAGTTAGTATAATTTGCAAACTTTCTTTGTATTTACACATAAGCTCTAGTGCACCCAGAGAAATTGAATAGTCAGCAGCTTTGAAAATTAGGCTATGTAGATTGCAGCTTGATAGCTAACTGTGGAGCTGCAAGTATCTCATACACATGCTCCTGAAAATTTTGAATCTTTGGCCGGTAAACTTTGCAACATCTGTTCTAATTTAATATTTTAGTATTATTATGACATTTTCTTCCATGGCCAGACCTTATCTCTTCAGCCTGTGTCGTTATTTCATCTAGTATTCCAATTAAACAAGAGGAAATAGCCTGAATATTTTATATAGTAATAACTGACATAACTGCTCTAAACTAATATATATTGCTCTAAGTAATTTTTCTTCATCCTTCAGCACTGAAAGTATGCAACTTCATTTGACATTAGGTTTTCACAAGCTCCGTAAATCCAACACAGATGGTAGCTCTTGGAAAAATAGAATCTCTTTATTCTTTGTAGACAAGTCTTAGATTTTTGAGAAATAACATAATCTAATAGGAAATATAGTTGGTAGCTGAGTCTAAACAAAGACACGGTACCTTCTACTCCTCTGGAATATGTGTAATGGGGAGGAGTCATGGAAGTTTCTTCATCCTGTTGAATTCATATGATGCATGCTAAAATGATCTTTTGCCAATATAGCTAAAAGTGATGGAAACCAAGCCAAAACGTTTATACATAAAAGGCACAATGTTGAATTGCTGAGTTCACCTTTAAAATAAATGATGTTGCTTTGGGGGGGTAATTCTTTTCATACTTGTTACATGATCATCAAACAACCTTAGCACTTATTTCTGTTTTGACACTTAATTGCCTGCTTTAATATCCAGAATTTCCACTTTAACTATGCCCAAATTAAAAATTGAGCCTCTCTCTCCTGTCCTTTTCTTCTTCCTCCTTCCCTGACAAGGGTCAGGGAAACATTACAGTAGAAAGTAGTGCCAGAATTTTCAAGACCAAGGGATAATCTCAATGGGATCTTAAATGCTAAAAGGTTTGCCAGTGATTCAGAGGGTCCCCGACGAAAAGAAATTCTTATAAGGTGAGATATTCACTGGTACAGGTTCAAGGATAATATATTGATGTTTTCATAGTCATTTGCCTTATATTTTTGATTTCCTTTTCAACATGGATTGTACCCTGGGCTGAAATGCAGAGCACTTTTGAGTTCAGATGCGTCCACCTCGTGGTTCTGCACTCATTCAGTATATGGATGTATGGTAAAAAGCGAAAACTGAGTCCTTGGTCTGAGGGCCAGACTTAATTTGGCCTGTCATGGTCCTCCAAATGAAATACAACCTGTTATAGACACTCAGGTTTGAATGTAACTCATTTGGCTTTGAGCAAATTCTCAGGATGAATTTCTGCTTTGTGTTTTGTCAGAAGGAAGGACTTCAGCTGGAGACATATTATCTATCTTTGCCTTTCCTTAGTGTTTGAGAGAGCAAAATCATAATTTTTAGAAAGAGAGGTAAACTATCTTTACCTTCATTATCTCAAATTAATATCTGAGAAAAACTTGAAGACTTTCTATAAATTCCTTTTAAAGGTTAAAAGGCAAAGATTAAGGGTAGAGAGGGGAGAAGCAATTTAAATGTCCTGCTTGCGCTTTGGGTATCCCTTTATTTTTTCACTAATGTCTGTTTGCAGAGCTTCACACAAGTGTGATTTCTCAAACTTTAAGCATTATTTTTGCATGCATTGCCTTGAAATATGACCAGAGACAGGACTCAAGGAAACAGCATGAAGCTGAGTCAAGGGATGTTTAGGCTGGATAGCAAGAGAAGGTTTTTCAGCCAGAGGGTGGTTGGGCACTGGAGCAGCTCCCCAGGGCAGTGGTCAGAGCAGCAGCCTGACAGAGTCCAAGAAGTATTTGGACAGTCCTGTTGGGCACATGGTCTGACTCTTGGAGATGTCCTTTGCAGGGCCAGGAGTTGGACTCAAAGATCAAACTCAGCATATTATGCGATTCAATGATTCTGTGAAATGCTATTTATTATCTCCAAATTTAATTTAAACTCACTTCCTCACTATTCATACCCTTAGAGTACTTTTGGAATACAAGCAATTTTTTAGAATAATTTTATTTAATAAATGAAGTTGCTCTTTTATTTAAAAAGGTCTGCATGCAAGTTCCCTTCTTCCTCCAGCCTTTTTGGACTTGTTTATGCACCTCTGAGAGATGGGGCTTATCTCAGCCTAGGGAAAAATATTTTTCTTCAAACGTCTCCTGAACTTCTTGACAGCAGATCACTGACGCTCTTGGAAAAGAGGGAGCACCTGAAGGGTAAGAATTCTCAGAATTCAGTAGGAAAACTTTTCCCTTCATTCACCACCCACACTTGCACTGCTCCCAATGTCTGCGGGGATTAAACAGTCAGAGGTTATCCAGAATCCCTTCCAGCAGCATGAAGCCACAGGGGAAACTCCATCCTGTTTTAAGGGAAAAGGGAGTGATAATCTCCAAAGTCAGTCATCGCTTTAGGAGACACTTCAGAGATTCACAGCTGTTGCATTTCTTATGAAAACCCTGGAATGCAGATGTAATAGCTAACGGATTAGTGAACCCGTGTGCATCTGGTAATCTAATCCTGGGGCTGGCCTTTCTGGATTGTAGGGAGCACAACTGTATACTACAAAATTGCTCTGAATTTCCTCTCTGCTCAAAATATGAATGTCCAAAAGCTGCTGAGGTCAAAAAGATGTGTGGAGAAAAAAGGTGCTTTGGTTGGATCTCAGAGCCATGCCTTTCCTCTGTCAGGCTACTTAATGGAAGTGCTCTGTTTGCGATGGGCTTTTTCACCATCCTTCCCTGTGACAACTGGTTTTTGTGACCTCTGTTTCTGTCATTGTGTCACTTAGTTCTGAAAGTGGGAACATTTTCCTACTGTAATAAATTACTGACTTTGTCCAGGTGGTTTTTCCAGCACCATATGTTAGGGCCTCTTCTATTCCTGATTTTATCACATGCTCTTCTGGTCAATGAAGCTCTTTCATGATTTCATTGTAAGAGACCACAGATAATAGATTACCTGAACCTCACAGAATAACATCAATCTTTCATTTTACTGGGAGGCTAAGAGAGGAAGGGATTGCAAAACTCTAAACAACATGAAAACCGAGGAGGCTTTAAAAATACTTTCCTAAAGGTTTTTAATGCCTTATTTAATAACAGACAACCCCCTTCTGAAGAAGAGCTGTATTAGTATTTTATAAGCTCCATGTAGGAGTGTATCTCACGACACAAGTACACTAGGGATCCTCTTGTGTGGAACAATGTAAAAAGAAAGTTAGAAGTCCTGGCTGCTTTACTCTAGACGGAGAATAAATAATTCCTGTAATCCAAGGCTGTACATTTTCTTCTAATTCAACATGTCCTACTGTAAGAAAATAATGTTATACCAAAAAATTGAGGCAACAATTCAGGGATTCAGCTGGAGTATAATGAAAAAATAGCAACTTTGGTCTAGCATGTATAGGTGGAAATGAAATATGTACATAATGCACATAAATGTGTGCAATTTTAGGTATATAAATATGCTAATGTAAACTCATACCCTGTATGAGCCTTATATTTTGAGTGCATTGGGGATTTACAAATTATTATTAGGATACTTTGCAGTGAATTGTTTCTCAGCCATAGGTGTTTTGAGCCTGCTCTAATGGGCTCAAATTAAAACAGATACACTTACAGAGAGTTCCTTACAGTCATTTTTATAATACAGGTTTTCTATTAGTTTGATTATGATGTGTTACATATTTTTGCACTGTGATCAATGCAAGGCTGAGAGCATGAAAGGAGATAGCTAAACATCTGTTACACATTTGCAGTTCAGGTACGAGCATGAAAATAAACCTTCAGTTTTCATATTTCACCCTGCATACTGGGAACCCAATTCTCAATATATTATAGTCTTCTATATCTTAAGAGTGTAACTCCACTGTTTCTTCCTTTTCCAGGTCTGATTGTAATTTCATGTTGCTCTAAATTAGGTGTTGCCCATTAAAATGAAGGATCTAGATCCTGATCTCATTGTGTGTAATCTCTGCAGATCAACAGAGAAACTTTGAATTTTCATAAGTTAACTGTAACCAGACTCAGCTCCAACTGCCCATGTATAAAAAGCTGATATAAAAGACATCACAGCCAAGTCTGTGTTATTTTTCTTTCTCAAGAAAATAATTTATGTTTGCTTTTAAATATGATCAGGAATCTTCTAACAGTCATTTATGTTGAGCAATTAGCTGAAGGCTGTCAGAATGATCATTGCTTGAAGCACCTCCCAGCTGATACTTACAACTAATTCCTTTTTTTTTTTTACTTGAGATTCCTCATATATCCTGTTTCCATGGAGAAATTCTGATATGTGCTAGAGTAGACATTAACAACAATAATTAGAGCCCTGAAGACAACCCTTCCATTTTGACCACTCAGTTACATGGCGATTAATGAAAAAACCCCACAGAACAGAATTGTAAGAGATCTCAAGAGAATGTCTGGTCCACATTTTCATGGGAAAGGGAAACTAGATGAGAATATCTAGCATCCTTCCCCAATTGCATCTTGAAAATCTACAGTGATGAGGACTCTACTGTTTCCTGGTGAGTTGTTTCAATGAAGGATTTTTCTCATTGTAAAAGAATGTCTTTCTTAACTTCAAGGAAATGTCTTTGGTGAAACCTGTACCTTTTGCCCCTTGTCTTCACCTTGTGAAGTGAGAGCATGTGACTCCTTGTGATGTGAGAGCATCTGTATTCTTTTTACCTATCTTGAAGTACTGAAATGCTGTGATGAGGTCCCTTCTGATCCTTCTCTTCTTCAGGGATAAAAGGCCTAGCTCCTTCTGCATTTCCTTGCAAGGCAGGTTACAGCCCCTTGTTCATTTTTGTGACCCTTCTTTAGACTCTCTTGTGTCTTTCTTGATTTGTGAGACCAGAAGGAGACACAATGCTTCAGGTACTGCCTGACAAGCTCTGGTCAGAGTGTGGTGATCCAGGTCTGTCTCTCTGCCAGCAATGCCCCTGCAGCTGCAGCCCAGGATCTGATTTGCCTTTTGCTTCAGTGTCACACCAGTGACTCGTGTTCAGGTGATTGTCCCCTGAACTTCCATGTCCCTTTCAGCAAGGCTGCTCCCCAGACCCACAGGTCACAGCCTGTGCTGGGCCCTTTGGTTGTGTCATCCCAGGTGCAGGACTGTGCACTTGTCTCTGTTGCATCTTGCACTGTTCTTGCCAGCCCCACCCTTTCAGCATGTCTAGGTCTCTTTGTAAGGTGGCGTTATCCGTCTGTGAAGATGTTGAACATCAATCCCCGAGGAACCCCCCTTGTGGCAGGCTGCCAGCTTGAGTGGAGACCATTGATAACTCTTCCCTGAGTGTACCCTCCTAACCAATTTTTTACCCATTTCACAAACTGCTCCCCCAGTCTTGCCAGTTTGTCCAGGAGAACAGTGTGTGAAAATCTCTGTTCTTAATTCAGTTTCTACTCTAGCAGTTGAAAGAACTATGAGTAGAGAGTGGAAATCCTGATTGCTGTATGAACTGTGTTCACTCTCAATTGTCATATCCAGTGCCTCATCCTAATACCTTCATAATCATATTTTCCTCTGTATGAGAAAATACTTCTCTTCAATTTTAATCCAGAGTTCCTACCCCGATGTTCTCAGAATTATGCAAAACCAAAGTCAATTTTATTGGAGAGAGGAGACTGCACCCATCCTATCCAGCCGTTAGATCGTTGGATAGTGGTGGGTATTTGGAGCAGGCTGTGGATGTACTGTGTTTTGGCAGCCCTCCTTGGGAAGATTTGCTGCTGCCAGAAAACTCAGCTTCACTGAGAGCCTCGGTCTAAACAGAATCCTTCATCCTCTTGATAAAAGAGGTTACCTGCTGTCATTCTTTAGTCTGGGCTTTATGACTGAATTATCACGGTTTTATTAAGTTATTCCTGATGTAACACTGAGGTAGAAGCATAACTGAGGAATGAACATCAGGGAATGCCACCTCTGTAATCTGCATTTAGCAAAAATCACCTACTAATAAAAGCCTCCTTTATTAGGTCTAAGTCCACACATATTCAAAGTTACATCCCATGATCTTTAGTGAAGCATTTATAGTGAAGCAATGATCTTACGTACCATGATGGAAAATCATATTTTCTATTTATTTTTGTTATCAAAATCTATCTTTCAATACAAACTTCTCGATTTCCTGTATTTGTTGTTTTTTAACAGGCAGTGATACATTGATCACTGGGTTTAGGTAGAACTAAGTCTCCTGAATTGTTATTTATTTGTGCTCACATGCATTATTAGTAACTGCATATGAATTGTAGATGATTGTTCATTGGTCAGTGTAAGAGAAAGGATCCCAGCCAGTGTGTGAGGTTGCAGCCATGAGAACACCACAGTCTCCATAGAGTCTATATATGATCCACACCCAAAATCAGAACAGTTCCTTAAATTGAAACATTTCAATACACAGGAAAGCAAACACTATATCAAGTTATTAACTGATAATATATATTTAAAAACAGGTTTGAAAGTCTATAGTAGTGATTTTAATTTAGAGGAAGAAAACTCAACATTCACAATGTTACTCTTCCTTTTAAGATGAATGTCCATATTAAACAAAAAAACCCAAAATAACCAATGAGCCAACCAATCAAGCAAAAAAAGCCAAGTGAATTTATGCAAAAATATGTCATTTTTTAAACTGTGCAGCATTGTTTACTCAAATATATCTAGCTATAAAGTGATTACTTTCTTTATCTCTTCATTACTAGAATGAACTGAAGCTATATTCAACTTTCAGAGGGGAAATATTCTAGATAATTAAAATGAATGCTTTCCATTATCTTATCACTTTGCAGTTGCTGACAGTCTTAACAAAATATATCAAGATGATGAATGGACAACATCCTCTTTGAATAGATAAGGCAATGCTGTTCAGTTCTCAGCCATCTTCCCCTTAATTCCCTGGAATGCCATTATTTGTCTTCTAAAATTAGCTATCTGAACAAATGTGTATGACTTGCCTGAAAATGACCATTTTCTGAATCTCCAGCATACATGTTTTAAATATATACAGTTAATCTGAATAACAGCAAGATATGTGAGATAAATCATGTGACAGAGATTGGATTTTGTGAGAACCAAGAAGGTGGCAGGAACAAAATCTGCGATTGCATTTATAGAGTTTTCTAAATGTCTTTATTTTTGGTAGATTACTACCTGTGTCATGACTAACAGAAATGGCATTGATTAATGTGCATTTACTTAGACAAGTTCAGACTGAAAGATGTCAAAGATAACTGAAGATAGCAGGATAAAATAACATCTGTTATCTTATGAAAATGATTTGTATTTCTTCAAATTATAGTAATCTCTAAATGTTAACTACAGCATCAGGCTATAAAGGAAGGCAGAAGCTGCATTTTAATCTGTGTATCTGATTCATGGAGTTTAGCAAAATATCACTTGGGATATTGTATTACTTGGGATCAAACTCCCAAATACTACTTCAAAATTTTTCCCATAATTTAAAAAGGCATGGATGTTACTTGCTTTTATGTCACTTGAAGAAGGAAATGATAATTTATTTTCTGCTAAAAAAAAGAAAAAAAGTGAAAAAACGTAGTGTTTAAGAGATATTCAGACTAATTTACAAAGTCAACAGTAATGAAGTGTAAGGCCTGTATACTAAATGCAAATAACCTCCTTCCTAACCAGAAAGTATGTTGTGCTGGGCCACAAAACATAAAATTGTTAAGTGAATTAAGCAAAGGACTTGACCATATGAAGAGCTCGCTTTTAAAATGCACTATTTTGCTCAAATTCCCATCAGATTTGTTGGCTACCAGCAACAAAGTTAAAAAACCTAACAATTACAAGAGTGCTATCAGGTCACATCTCCGTTTTCTGAGATGGTGAAGCACATACAGTTAGGATCTACTATCCAAAAAACATCCACAACCTCCTCTAACAATGCCAGCAATATTTTCAATTGCTGTTAATCAATTCACTGAAAAATGCAGTATGTTTTTCTTGTCTAAGTACTGGCTTTAGTATTATTTTACTTTTGCCATCACTTATTTGTTGGATTTAAAGGGGTTGACTTCCACTGGAAAGGGTGCAGCCTTTTTTATAAACATAAATTATTTTTAGTGAGCAAAGGATTGACAGTAGTAGACATACTGTCTGCTTCCCAGGACAGGCAAGAAGTTTCATGCTTTATTTCCTTTGCGTTCCCAGCTAGGAAGGTTTAAAAAAAAAAAAATCCTAATAAATGGAATTAATTTTGCTTTTCTTCAGCCTTCTTCGTTTTCTAAAGGAGTTGAATTTTTTGTGTCCAAATTTAAAAAAAAATATGAAAATTTCAGGCAGAGTATGTAAGTATGAGTAACAAAAACGTCCTTTAAGTCTAGATTCCAGTGAATTTGTGCCTTACATAGACTTGAATTTTTTATGAAGATTTGGGTTACAACTGCTACTTTTCTAAAGATATGGAATGTGTAATGTGGATTTTTTGGTATCTAGTAACATTTGAGTTTCTGTTATCATCATCTCTTGTGTTCATTTGAGATGATACCAAATTCAATACACTGAGCTAAGAAGTCACTTACTAAGCCTAACCAAAAAGCCACTTGTTTTCCCAGAACTCAAAAGAACAGTGCTTCCTTCCTTTGAGTGAAACTACCTATTCAGTTGTTCAAATGTGACGGTTTATGGGAAAGACTTGGCAGACCAAGTGGTGATCACTCTGATACTGAGATCAGCAGGGCATAGCTGTTTAACCCTTGTCTTCAAGAAAACTGGGAAAAAGAATGGAAACCAACATTCAGTTTAAAATGTGGTAGGTGGTGCTGCTTCTGTGGTGGCTAGATTCTCACTGTCTTTTATGATGAATATAAGAGGGGCAGGTCCAACTTAATGAATTTACCTGTGTCTAATTCTACAGTAAATGAATACAAAATCTATACCATAAGGTAGACCATGATACTTATGCCTTACTAGGAAAGTAATATGTTAAGTACAACTGTGGAAAAAGAATCCCTCTGGGAATTTTCATTGATTCTGTATCAATTCAAAGTTTCCTAACTTGGCAAATTTCTCCACAATGATGTATTGAAAATACGACAATTATAACAATTAATATACAAGTATCAATTGAATTTCAGTCATGTAAAGGTGAAAGTACCCCCACAAAAAGATGCAGTCTTTTGAACATCACTAAAATGCTGTGAAAGATTTGAATGCAAAAATAACCCAAATGTTTTAATCATTCCTTGGAGGAAAAAAACGTTATAATATTGGGGCTCTCTGTGGATTACTGCCATTAAAGGCAATAAACCAAATTTAGCCCTACAGCACAATTGGCTTATAGGTATTGAAAAAGTAGTATTTTGCGATTAGAACTGCACAAGAAAGCTTTGGCAGAACAATTTGCCAATGAATCTAAGTGATCTGTAAAAAAGATATTTTTTGCTGCTCTTGAGGAAGTTTTAGGGAATATATTCTGGAGGAACACTGCAAACTGCTTTGTCATTTTTGGAGAAAAATATTTGGATTTTGATTTTTGTTTTGTTTCATTGTTTGGTTTTTTTCTAAGCATCTTCTCTTGTAAGCAGTGGCATGCTGCACATAAAAGATTTCCCAGGCTGCTCACTTGTGAGGCCGTTGCTTTCAGGTCTCACTGTATTGGATGTTTTTTAAACCTTGCCTTTGACTGTGTATCTGTTTGACTTTTTGTCTTGAATTTTTGAGTACATTAGCTGGATGATTTAGCCCTCTTGTTTCACATCCCAGATGCAGAGGCTTCAACACTCAATAACTCAGTGACAGAAATAGAGCATCTGACCCATTTTCACTTTAGACATGACTTTTCTGTAGGAGCTAGTCTTGACTAACCATTCAGCTCTTCAGAGAGATACAAAGGTGAAGGCAAACAAATACACAGGCTTACTCATTTTACCAGAAACTATTTGAAGAAGTAATAATATTTGGAACAGGATAATGTAAAGTTTTCCATTCTTGCTGGCTGTCTTCTCAATACCTGTGTAAAAGCTACGCACCCCTCACTCGAATACAATTTCTACCACAAATCATTATTTTTTTCCCCTTGTAGTTACTTTTCTTCTGCACTTCCAGTGAAAAAGTGGACTTTCTCCTCTTTTGTCTCAGCTTACATTGTTCTTTGAATTCCTTGTAATGGTGTGAGTACTTGTGTATTTTGGAAGAAGCATGTGGCATCTTAGCTGTTGTATTTCTGCTCCAATCTCTATTCCCCAGAAGTACCTGTTTCTTGTTGTTGACTGTAAAGGGAGTATGACTGGTAACATTGTGTTTGATGCCTAATTTAGATGCCTCCATTTCAGTGAGATGACTCCTATCTGGTATGTTTAGACTTCAATAGAGTAAAGTTTTCTGTAATACTTTATTTTGCAGATATATTCCTTAATGTGCATAATTTTTGTTTCTTTCCAGCTGAAAGGTCTTAAAAATCCCCTAAAACTTTGTGAAGTAGAGTTGTCATGCTCTATCTTTATTTCTTGTATATAGCAGATTATAGTCAGATTCTAGTACTACTGACAGTCACAACTAGATGTGCAAAAATAAAATCAGGATCTCAGTCGTATTATTGGGATTACGCATGCATTACCACCTGCAATCAGCAGCTCATATCGTGATGAGACTGAGAGGTGTTTTGCATTGACTCAAGTGCACTCACCTTGGACTTGAATACAACTGAGTACTTTGCAAAAGATAAAAATACCTTTAGCTGGATTTGTAGGTGGGAAATGAAAGGTAGCTAGTATTTTCTGACTTGTTTTCAGCTTTCCTTTCGTCTCCCTGTCTTTCTGTCCTTTTCAGTGGCTGTCTCCCTTTTCACCTGTCTCTTTGCCTTCAACACTTTTTGGGCAACTAAGAGCCTTGCAGATTTTGCCTGGGAGTACCTGAAATTGGCAGATTATATACTCAATGTCATCCCCTATGTAGGACTGTATAATAGAGCCAGAGGCAACTAAATATTCCACCTATATATTTTTGTGTGCAAGGAACACACCCATATG
>VZTN01025074.1:9214-39827 GCA_013400515.1 Erpornis zantholeuca
CGCCGTGCCGGCAGCTCCGTACCTCCCAGAGTCTCTCATTAACAGAATGGGTTAAGCTGGAAGGGGACCACGGTGGTCCGGCTTTCCTGCTCGAGCAGAGTCATCCTAGAGCACGTGGCACGCGATTGCATCCAGACAGTTCTTGAATATCTCTGGTTAGGGGGACTCGACAACCTTCCTGGGCAACCTGCTCCAGTGTGTGGTCACTCCCACAGGAAAGACGCTCGTCCTCGTGTTTAGGTGGAACTTCCTTTGCATCAATTGCTGTCCTTTGCTTCTTGTCCTATTGCTTGGCATCGCTGAGAAACGAGCCTGGCTCCATCCTCTTGACACCTATCCTTCAGATACTTACAGACACTGATGAGGTTCCCTCTCACTTGTTTTCCGTTCATCTCCATGAGTGACTGGCACTGCGGCGGCCTTGCCCTCATGTTGGTTTTTCACAAACACTGCGTTGTCTGACCCCTCCATCCCATAGCTCATCCCTTTGGAGAAGGGTAGCCCATTTCCCACAAAAATAAAAGGGTGAATTTTGAGGACTAATTCAGAGAAGAAGCAAGTGCAGGCAGACCTCCTCTGGGGAGGCTGAGCAGCAAAGAGTGTGAGGCTGATCAGGGCCAGTCACTCCCCGGGGGAAAAGGGAGGCCTGGCTGATGTGTCCAGGCAGCACCATGCAATTCATAACCAAGGGAAGGCTCTCCTTGGACTGATAGTGCCAAGACAGCACCAAAAAGCATATTTCCACTGGGTACTTCAGTTTTTATTGGGCTTGAGTCTCAGGGAGACAGTGCTTGTTCCAAGCAGTGTCTCTAATGGATGGGTTTCGTGTGCAGTGATCACTAAGTAAAATGCATACTGCTATTGGAATGGGATCAGACACGGACAGACTGTGATCTAAAGATGGAATTTAACAGCCAGCCTCCCAGAATCGTGTCCATAATGGTTCTCATTCTAATTCAGTGATCTGGCCTTTTCCTTGAGCAGCTTCAGCATACATATGGATAAAGTGCCCTCTCCTGAGGTACCCCCAGAAATGCCAGCAGTCCAGGACTCCCCAGACTGTTCAACAGAGCCCTTAACCTAATTGCAGAACAGCACAGAGAAGAGTTATATGTGCATAAAGACAAATACTATTAGGGAATCCTAGCTGGAACAGCCCTCCAGTGCAGTTGTGAGGTATATCTTGAATGATCTAGCTGCCGTAGAAGGTGAGAAAAGGAGAAGTCCCACTCTCCATAATCCTACTAATTCCTTTCCCTGCTGCCTTGCACAATCCCTGATATTGATCAGTAAGCCAATTTAACTTCTTAATTCAGAGAAGACTTCACTTGGAAGAAAAGTAATAGTTTTCAGCAGTTCATTTTGAATTAGCCTACTTTGTGGTGAGAGCTGGCACTAAGGATGGGGTGGAGAGAGCATGAGAGAACAAGACTCTCATTTGTTAGCAGAGGGCAGTTGTGTTTGATGCAGTTGTATTCCCTAACTATATCCTTAGACTTTAGACCAAGGGAAATTGATATGAGGGTGACAGCCTAATGTTTATTATCAGAAGTCATTTAGAAAAAGCAGGTAATTAACTTGTTTTTGTTAAGGAATAGGCCAGTTTTCAGGACTGACAGCCAAAGTACACATAAAAGTGCACAATAAAGAAACCAAAACCAAAACGTGAAGGAGCTATTAATTATGTCTCATATAAAAGTATGTTCACCACAATTTCTTACATGGTCAATGAAGTATTAAGATCTTCAGCAGAGATTTCAGCTTCAGTTACTGATAGCAGTCCTTGGTTTTACGGTTCTTCTTCCAAAGGATTTTGGTTGGGTTTTAACTGAATTTGAAAGAATACAAATAAACAGGCCCCTCAATTTTGTTCTTTTTATATAAATGCCATGAGAAATAAACCAGAGAATTACACTGTTTCTTTCTTTTAGCCCTGAATACTTTGCCTCTATGATGGCCTGGGTACAGCAAGGAGAGGTGAGGATAGACAGTATTTCTGCAAGCTTAGCTGCTGTGGTATGCTAATGTATCGGTGATCGTAACAGGGACTCTGCCAGGTACATGCAAAGCCAACTTTTATTGTACTAAGCACATCTTATATACTGTTCCAAACCAGCAGTTCAGCAGCTACAAAATTCAGCTTCTAGGATTACATCTTTTGCATCTCCAACAGCTACAGATTACAATCTCTTCGCCTAATCTCAACTATCCTACTTTTGGCTCCCTCCTGCTTTTGGTTTTGTCTCCTCTCTTCTGTTTTGCCGACTGTCAGATTTGGGGTATGCCTGTCTCCCCCAGAGCTCCATGCCAATAAAAGCCATCCTCCCCGACGAGATTTGAATCCCCACAGTAATGGTTGGAAGAGTTACTTTGTAGATCGACTGTGAAGTACTGAGAAGGCTGAGGCAGCTACAGAGCCCACATCTCAACCCTTTTAGTTCCATGTTTTGACTTTTCATACATCCAATAAGATCACATCTTCAACCTGCCGGGTTAAAACTGTTAAAATAAAGGCATACTGATCAGTGTTTTCATAGGGTCATAGAATCACAGAGTGGTTTGTATTGGAAGGAACTTTAAAGATCACCTAGTTCCAACCCTCCTGCCGTAGGCAGGGACACCTTCCACTAGACCAGGTTGCTCAGTGAGGTGGAGGGGGAAACCGAAGAAACACAATGGCTAATCTTACGGAGATCTTTCCAAGCTCGGCAGTTTCATGACGTTTTCTTTATTTCCTTCCCTGCCCTGCTGCCATCTTTAGAAATCAGCACTTTCAAGAGGGCCTGATTTCCCGCTTTGCTATAATTAACTTAATTTTGAGATCTAAGTGGTAAAGACCACTGCCTTGTAAGAGGCAGTAACTCAAAATCAGCTTTTGAATGAGGATAGACTCTCACCAACCCCAACCCTGTCTTGGAAGAGGCTAGGCAGTTTCCTGAAGTAGCCATAGAGAGAGTTGTCTCTCACTGACTTAAGCTGTGTTAGAATTTCTGAAGCTACAATAGTGCTTTGTTAGTTCTTTTTATGGGTTCGAGCCAGCAAATACCATGTAAGTGTAATAGAGAACATGGGATGGATGGGTGGCACAATGTGCTTGAAGGTCCACATTTCAAGAACTTGGAGAAGAAGGAAATCTCTGAGAAATCTATAAGCAACAGTCTGATAATACACTAATTAACTCATCTATCTCATTGTCATTTGTCAAAGCTTGTGGCACATCACTGAAATATATCTGCAGAAAAAGAGGTATTACATGTTTCCTACCTAAATGTGTACAATATGAAGAAATAATACCCAATGGTCTGTTGTGGCATGAGGACAAGGAAAATTATCATCTAACATCAGGTTCTACTCTCCTCTGTTTCTAGCCTCTCCAGTGAGAAATCCAAATAAAGCGTGTTTCTAATCTTGTCTCCTTAAAGTGAGAATTTCCTTCTAAAAGTAGCAAGTGAGAATTTTGTTTGCAAGGATTAATTTTTTTTAAAGTCTGGTTGATTTTAATTCAGCCGTCCAGAATGAAACGCCACAGTGAAGGTAAGATTCTCAGAATGTTTGAAAGTCAAATTCTGTTTGGATCATCAGAAAAAATCTTTTCAACAAAGCTTCCTTCCCACTGTTGAATTTGTGAGGATGCAGGTAATGAAAAGTCTCCCCCTATATTTGGCACTGGCGAGGCTGCACCTTGAATCCTGTGTCCAGTTCTGAGCCCCTCAGATCAGGAAGGACATTGAGGTGCTGGAGTGAGTCCAGAAAAGGGCAGCAAAACTAATGAAGGGTCTTGAGCACAAATTCCATGAGGAATGGCTGAGGGAGCTGAGGTTGGTTAGCCTGGAGAAAAGGAGGCTCGGGGAGTCTCGGGGAGTGACCTTGTCACTCTACAACTGCCTGAAAAGAGGCTGTAGACAGGTGGGGATTGCTCTCTTCTCCCAGACAACCAGCAACAGAATGAGAGGACACAGCCTCAAGATGCACCAGAGGAGGTTTAGGTTTGACATTAGGAGGAATTACTTCACAGGAGGGGTGATAAGACTTTGGGAAGTGGTGGAGTCACCACCCCTGGAGGTGTTTAAGGAAAGACTGGATGTGGCATTTGGATTTTGACACATATGACCTTGATTCTGGCAACCTGGAATCACACTGCAAGCCTCTGATGGATCAGCTCCTTCATGCTCACCAGCTCTGTTCTCCTTTGAAGCCTTTGTGGCCTATAGCCATTCAGTTAAGAGCTGGACTCAATGATCTTTGGAGGTCCCTTCCAACTCAGAATATTCTGTAGTTCGGTGGTGGGATGGATGGAGAAGGCACAGAGAGTAGGACTCAGCAGTATATCTGACCAGGCTTGTACCTGATGAAGAGGAAAGCACTGAACAAATCAAGGTCTCAAGCTGGATGGGAGTGTGAGAGAAAGGCTGTCCTGCCAAAGGAGGTGCATCTCTAACAAGTGACCTTCAGAGAGTGGTAGTCACCAGGAGATAGTGTTGGGGAGGAGGTAACAGGGAAACAGTTTCCTTAGCTGCACTATCATCACTTTTGTTTCTCAGTAAATACATTCCTGAATGGGAGAGTGGAGATACAATTTTCATGTCTCAAATGTAGCTGATCACAATAAGGAGGCAAGGAGAAATCCAGAACACAAGTTTCTGGTTCTTACAAGGTATGATTTGGGCCATTCTTTAATCTGTCATCTGGAAATATGGGCTTTTACCTCCTTCAAAATGGCTTGTGTCTCCCATTAGAGAAGGCCTGGCATGAGTAACCCTGAAAAGGCTTAAATCATGTTATATTTTCTCCCTTAAATTTTCTCCTTGCCTTAGTCCTTCCGCTCATCAAGGCTCTATGTCCTCTTCTGATGAACAGTAAGCATCAGCCAAATTTAGGTTGTTGAGGCATATTCATAGCCAATTAAAGTACAGAGCCTAAAACAGCTGTCAACCACCAGCCATCTCCTCTTCCCACCCTGTCTTCCCTGCTCTTACAATGATTGCCAGCCCTGTGTCAGAGAAGTTGAACACATGATAAATCAGCAGCTGAACAGCTGCAGCTTCCATCCAGGCATGTTCATGCACATGAAAATACTTTTCTAGCTGCCTACATAAAATAGCTGGGTGGTAAATGGAGAAAGCGTGGGAGGCGGTTCACAAGCCATTCCGTTCTGTTTGCGTTCAGGGTGGCATCACAGTGGGAGAGGGTGCACGGACAGCCGGGTGTGATTCTTGCCTCACACTGCTGGATGGGTGTCAACGCTTCTGGTGGGAATTCTGCCTTGCAGAGCTTTCATCACTGTGTGCATGGTATGGATGAGCAATACTACAACACCAGCAAAGTAAGGGTGCCACCTTGACATTCTCACATTCTATTCCCATTGCTATATTTGGGACTCTGATAGGGATTACTTTCAAAAGTCTGCTTTATTATGAATGTTTATCTTAGCTTATTTTACAGAAATTAAATACTTAACACGGCATATTTTTTTCAGTATTCAGTGACATATTTAATTATTCTGTATCACGGATGTTCTATGAAAGTTTTAAAGTTGTTCTTGTGTTCTATTTTGTTTCTTTTTATCATTTAGAGAATGTTTGGGAGCATATAGGTTTTGGAAGGTTTGTTTTTTAACTCGGGGATTAGGAATTCTGCCTTTGAGATTTGTCACTTTTCATAAGAGAGGATGTTCTGCCAGCAGTAGCACTTAATTGAAGACAAATCTTACAGACTTCTTTTCTTCAAAGCTTTATTTAGACATGAAATTAAATTGTGATAACAAGCACAAAGAGGGTTTTAAGAATAATTCTAGCTGTAGAAAATACTCTATGAGAGAGATAATAAACTAATGAAGTTTATGCTAAATATCTATAAAGCTTTTGAAGGTATTTTTCTAAGTGAAATCTGAAGAGTTGTATGAAATCAGATGCGCTCTCTCTTCCTGTCCTGATTAACACAGAGCCCTACAAAGAGTTGATTTGTCAGAAAGGTCGCTTGCTTTTGAATGGCAGGTTGAGAGAACATATTAAGGAGACTGTCATGCAAGTTCATAGGAATAAACTGGTCAGGATTCCTCCCTTATTTGTGTTTGCAATCTAGCAGGTTCCAGGATCATCTTTAAGTTGTCACTCTCCAGCCTGCTGTGGAAGACAACTGAGGGCATGCAGAATGTGTTGTGTGAATCCTGGCAGAGGGGAGGGCAGTAGCACTAATATGGAAGGAAAAAGTAAATCTGGCTAGACTGTCTTCCAAGAGAAGAATCTATAAGTTGTAGTAGGTTGAAACTTAGTACCTCTGGTACATTAAATTTCCTGTGCTTGGTTTTTAAACCAGCGTCAAACCAGGACAAAGTAATGCATTGTTCCTCCTAGGAACAATATTAGAATAAAAATGCTTTCTTCGTATCTGCTGGGTGTAAGCTTTCTGTGGGGGGAAGCACGAGGGGACAAGCTGTGAGAAAGCTGATGTGCTTAGTGAGGATGTTCCCTGGAGCCCTGATCTGCCATGTTAGCATGGCATCAGACAGGGCACCAGCTGCTTCTGTACTAAACCTGGAAGGATCATTTATGCATAGCATCACAACTGTGGTTAGAATTAAAGTTATGTCAGGTGTCAGCAAAAACTATCTTTGTGGAAGATGTGGCTCACTTTTATTAGATACCACGCTAGATCAAAGCCATATTTGATCTGTACAGATTTCTAGAAGATAATTTATCTTGGATGGTCAACTGGCTAAGTATTTATCATTGGTTCATCCTGCCCGCTGCTCCTCGTCTATAGGCAGCACAGGCACATACCTACACGCATTCGCCCTTTAAATAGAAACTGCTCTATTGCAATGCACCTCCCTCTCCTTAAATATATCTGTGTCCTGCAACTCCACCTTCAAAGCTATTATATTTAACTGTTCTTGGGCCACAACTAAATCACTTGGACGTCTCTGGAAGGAGATTTCCAGAAGAGAAGCAGCTTGGTGTCAATATAAAAGTGCTGACCCGAGCCGTATTTGCACTGGGGCATGGATAAGTTATCAGAGAAGTACAGAAGATCAAAGGAGAGCAAGATTTTTTGGCAGGGTTTTTAGCTAAAGTTGATGTGCAGCAGCTGTAGGATAGATTAGATATGGAGTGATGAGAAAGAATAATATGGTTTAGCTGGTCCTTTAGAATGTGGATAGGAACAAAGATAGGAAAAGCATGCATCGGTAAGAGAACATGGCTGACAATTTCATTTGATGTAGAGAAAGACATGGAATAGGAATAAGGGGAGCAAAAGAGGTAGAGTGGACAGATGCGGGTGGTGGCCAGGGGAGCCAGGAAAACTGTCAGAGTGAAGGCTCATCAGTCAGCACACATGTTTTCATTTTCTCTTTGAAGGACCTAAAATCAAGGCCAGGAACCAAAAGAGTATTCACCTCTCCCCCAGACTCTCTACCAGCACTCCAACTTTCTTGCACCTATGGTTCCTATCCTATGGTTCAATACTGGAACCATATAGCACTTTATAATTTTCACTGCCTTCCCTGAGAAATAAAAAACAGCCTCACAATCAGTTCTTTCTAGTGTGGACAGACTGTGGACAGAGAGACAGACACTGGGACTTCTCCAGAACTTCTTCAGTTTGTCAGTACTATTTCACCTTGGGACCTTACATGCGTGCTGTCCAAGAGACATGCCTTTGGGATCCTGAAGGTTGTAGATGAACAGAACATGCCTGGGCATTCCAGCCCCACCTTGTGATGGCAGTGCCAGTATCTGCTGCCTGTGGGTATCAGCAGTGAATCTGGGTGGGTATCATTGTGTAGGTTGGAAATGACGTGGTAGAACATTGAGTCCGACCTTTAACCCAGCACTGCCAGGTCTGCCACTAACCTGTGTCCCTAAGTGCCACATCTACACATCTTTTAAATACTTGCTGTATCCCCTCAGGGAATCAATCCTTGGTGACTCTATCACTTCCCCAGGCAGTCTGTGCCAATGCTTGATAACCCTTTCGGTGAAGAAATTTTTCCCAATAGCCAATTTAAACCCCCCTGGTGCAAATTGAGGCCATTTCCTCTTGTCCTGTAACTTGTTACCTGGGAGAAGAGACTGACTCCCCCATGGCTACACTCTCCTTTCAGGTAGTTGTAGAGAGTGGTAAGGCTCACCCCTGAGTCTCCTTTTCTACAGGCTAAACAATTCCAGCTCCCTCAGATGCTCCTCATCACTCCTGTGCTCCAGATGCTTTCCCAGCTTCATTGCCCTTCTCTGGTCTCGCTCCAGCACCTCAGTGTACTTCTTTTAGTGAGGGGCCCAGAACTGAACACAGGATTTGAGAACTCACCAGTGCCAAGTACAGGGGGACCATCACTTCCCTAATGCTGCTGGCCACACCATTGCTAATACAGGCCAGGATGCAATTGGCCTTCTTGGCTACCTGGGCACATGCTGGATCATGTTCAGCTGGCTATTAACCAGCACCTCCAGGGCCTTTTCCAATGGACAGCTTTCCAGCCACTCTTTCCTGATCTCTAGTGCTGCAGGGGGTTGTTGTGACCCAAGGGCAGAACCCAGCACAGAGAACATGATAGTTACCTGCAATGGCAATTTCCACTCCACAGCCGTGCAAACAGAGTTAAGGAGTCTGTTCATAATATCAGTCTCTAATCTCAGCAAGTATGGACTTCACAGTAAATCTATGCCTCTGGGCTCCAGGGCTCATGATCTCTATGGACATGCAGGTAACATTGAAGAAACAGCATTCATTTATTATGGTAAGAGCAGAAGAGGATTGCAGAAGGAGGAGAGAAATTGAAATTGCAACCGAATCTGAAACTGAATTTGAAACAGAATCTGAAATTGAAATTGAAACAGATGCTGAAATTTCATCAGGATTTCTGATTGCCTGTGGTTACTGTGCTTAGGTTAAGAGCAGAGTATCTGTTGCTCCCTCAAGGCAAGTCATGGGCCGGAGCAAGGAGAGGTTGGCATTCCTGCTGCCATGTGCCAAGCTGAAGCTCCCATGTAGCTTTGGAATGGGGCAGCTTTACTTTTTTCCATGCCTCAAATTCACCACTGGCTCAAAGCATCCAGAAGCCTGGAAACAGCTCCAGGTTACTGCAGTGAGGCTTCACAGGCTGGTGATCCTCTCCACTGAGTCCTGGTGTCCAGGCAGTTCATTGATGATTCTCATGCTTCTTAGCTGAGTGAGAGGTCTGACAGCCCTGCAGCCGGGAGCCTGCCTTGGAATAGTCTGGCTTCCAGTACTACAGCTCAAATTGAAGATCTTTGCCATGGCTGCTGACAGATGATGCTTGCAGTGAGATAGGCTTTACCTGCAGACTCTCCGGCAGAGCTCATGGTGTGGTATGGACTGATGCCATCAAACAGATAGATAGAGTATTCATTCTGCTCACAGAAACACAAAAGTTCAGCTGTCTTTTTCTTTTGATATGGCAGCAAGAATGCATGGACCTCCTTCTCATTTGAAACCAGTTAATTTGGACACAAGACAGATGTGCTTGTGGCTCCATGCCTGCCTGGTGGGACCTGGAAGGGCTCTTTTCATCACCAGGTTGTAGCTGTTTTCATATTCAGCCTTGCCTGGTGATAACTGTGAAGTTCATCCCAAACTTGCCTGATGATAACTGTGAAGTTCATCCCAGCTGGTTTCTCACAAGGCGGTGACAGACATTGTCCATGAGACTTATTTTGTTGGATGGAAATAATGTCTTGAGCATGTACTCAGAAGGTGACAGTAATTAGCACACTGTAAACACCAGTCTTTTTAGGATGATGCAGGATTCTCAGAACCTGGTGAAGCCATGTGGCTACCAGAGCAGGAAGTTAAATCGGTACTGCCAACAAGTCTTGCATGGTGGGAGAAACAAAATGCTTTGAATCTCTTTTGCAATTTTTGCATCTTATTTGCTCGGTTCATGTACCATCAGTTAATCAGACTGGCCATACAGACAATTCCACAGACGTCATTCTGACCATAAAGCCGTGCTACTGCCCTTTCCAGCTGCACACTACATCACTTAGTGGTTGAAAAGTGCTTCTCTGACAACTTTGTTACCATTCTATTTTGAATGCTTCTGTTGATTCCTTCCCCTGTCGATGATGTAAGTTATACTGTCCAGAGGTGATCCTTTCTGAGAGTAGTGTTCTCATGGGGTGCTGTGTCAGGGACTCAGCCAATTCTTACATGATACAGTCATTCTCCTTCAGCTCTTTGTTTGTGTAGTTTGATCAGTCCCTCTGCCCTCTAGTGGGGACCCTCTCTTGCTCCTTCTCTTTTATAACTTACCTATGAAACCAAACATAGTGTTAGTCTACCTGCCACACTACTCAGTGCATGCTTCAGGAGTTCCATTGCAAAAATCTGTGGCAGACTCTTGGCTGTGAAGTGCAGATCCCTTCAGAGTCTTCCCTTGAACTGGATCTGTTAGGAGTGGACAGGAGAACATACAAGGATCTGTCCTGAGGATGTGGAAGCTGCCTTTTTCACCTTTTTCCCTGTATTTGTTCCTGCTGTTTTCTCCTTTCAGTGTCCTTGTGACAACTGAAATCCTTTCCCTGCCCTGAGTGTGGTATGTTTCTTGCTGAGGACATGTTAACCATACACTAGTTGGCTTTGCCATAAGGATTCTGTTGCCTGGTGCTGGCCTGGAAACCATCTGCTACTACTAGCAGTGGCTCTGGCATAGAGCTAGGAGACAGGGTGGAAGTGGTTTGACCTTGATTGTGCCATTTATAGGGTAGACAGCTCTGCCTCAGCTTTCTGCACAGCTGCAAAGAACAATTTCTTGACATTTTTACTGCATGGCGTAATTCTTTGCTGGGCCTGATTCAAACTCTCATTCAGTTTCATTTGGGCCACATGGAAGCCAGCAAGAATTACAGACAAAATGTTTTGATCTCACAGAAATTACATCTGCAGTTACCCACAAGGAAGAAGAAACAGTCTGTGATGTCTCAGGGCAGATCTCATCTATCACCCTGGAAAGTTTCAAATTGGATCTGCTAGAACAAAATATTTACAGTATACATTGGGAAAGATAAAACCTTTTCTAGATCAAGTAGAGTTTGGCTGAATGCCCAGCCTTGCTGCCAAACAGCTGGCCTTGCTGTTGTACATAGAGTAGAAAAAGGCAGTATGTTTCTCTGGAGGAATCTCTACAGAGGCTAACAAAGATAAGGAGCCTTATCCCTGGAGACCAAAATTACCTGTAGTCTTCACTAATATCCATTCCAAATCCTTACTGGAGAGCCTTTCATAAAATTGATTTACTTAAAAGGAAAGCCCATTCAAAGGCTGCAGTTTAAAATGCCCGTGGAGACATACTTTCCTAGGCTGAAGAATATGGTGTTATAGAAAGCAATCTCTATAAACAATAGAGCTGTGCTTTGTAGTTTGTATTTCCCCTACATCTTATGCTACAGTCATCTACTTTAGAACATATTTAAGTTGCAAATAACTACTAAAAGTAGAACCAAACTCTTCTGGTTAGTACCGGCATTTGCCTTTCAGGTCCTCCTGTAAACAGTGCTTTGCGAAAATTCAAAAGCACAAACACAAACAATTCTATGAGAAAGAGTTTCGATATGATTAATAAAAAACAAATAAACCCAAACCAAAAAACAACCAAACAAAAAAATCCCCAAAACACAAAAAAGACCCACAACAAAGTAAAGCTTTGCTTTGGTTAGCAATTTTTTCTCCACGGGAGTCTCCCCAGAATTCCCTCTTGTGATCAGTTCATCAGATAGTCCATAAATTCACTGTGCATAAAACAACGTTACATAAATAAATCATTGAATGGGGTTTTTTTTCAGGGTGTCGTTGTTTGTTTGTTTGTTTTAACTGAAGGTGTATAGTGAAAATCTGAGATGAGAACAGACTAAATATACCAGCAGCTGGGATGGAGCTGCAGGCCTTTCAGAATTTTGCATGCCTGAGAGCTGTCAGCTGTGGAGGTTGAGGACCCAGGGCCTCTTGCTGGATGCCCTCTGTGTCTGAGCCCAGTTCATGGTGGATTCGCACTGTGTCCATGCATGCATGGGCTGGTACATCCAAGTGCCAGTGACTGGGGAGACTGAGATCCAGGGGCAGCTGCTGGCCAGACTAGGTGCCTGAGCCCAGCTGCTGGAGGCATCCACTTTGTACACTTGTACCGACATATTTCCCACAAACCAACAAAAATCTTCCAAAACCAAACAAAAGTTGTAAGCCTCTAAAAGGCTGAATTAAGAAATTCTCTGTGTGGGCTTCCATCTTTCCTGGCCTGCTTAGCTGAATGCTGTGATAACAAATGAGGGTCTATGCCCTAGGTCCTGGCAAGGAACTGGTCTAGCTATCAGTAAGTTTGTAGAGGATGGTGCTGATTTATTAAATAAAATATGAATATCAATCTAATATTGATATTCAACTCGTAATGGACAAATCTCTCCAACAGTTAAGTTAGAAAGCTGTATGTTTTATTACGATATCGGGCAGCAGGGGGAATAGTTTCCAAAGCAAGCTGCGAATCTCTAAAGCATTGACTTTCCTTATATTCACAAAGGTCTTACATATTCATTTAAGTTACCTGAGACGCCTATACATATGCATCACCTATCTCCGCTCCGTATTAAAATGAGCTAAATGTTCATTACGCTTGCGCAGTTCTTCCTTTAATTTGGGTCGGTGGTCTCTTGAAGATGAAGTCAGACGTCTTCCTCTTTACTTTGTGCCACTGCCAGGTCTTCCTGACCCTTGGTCATGATCCAGGCCTTGTCTCTTGGCTCCAACTATCTTGGAGGCCAGGTGTGTTCTTCGGTTCCTGCTCTTTTACAATGCTGAATGTCCTCCCTGTTGCTTCTAAGAACATAACTGAGTCGAATACATGATAGATTGTCTTCGCTCCAACTGCTTCAACTGTACCTATATGCTAATAATTAAACCTTAGTTTCTTGCTTCTGCCTTGCTAGCTACAACATCAACTTTTAATTCTTTTTAACCCTTGATTCAGTGCATCTCACTGGAGGCTGTCGTGTTGGGAGCTGGAGGGGGAAGAGGATCACAAGCAGGAAGATTAGCACTCCTTGTCGTTCTACATGTTGTGCAACACAGACACAGATGGCTAGTGCAGACCTTTGCTGATAATTTATTCATGCATGTTTGGGGGTGCATTCTTGTCTGCTTCCAAGGTCCCTGAATGGAGGAGAGGACAGTCTTTGAGTGTGCTGCTGTGAGTAACAATTTCTGCTCTAGGCAGTGCTTAGTGGGGACTGGAGACTGTGATGCAATAGGTACTCAGTAAGCCCACATCTGTGCAGTGCTACAATAAGACAATTGAGAGCAGTGTTAGACTGGATTTTATATGTAAGAAAGCGTTAGATAATCATTTCATGTTTCTAATTAGCCTAGTGTTAATGAAGACACAAAGTGGCAGAAGATGACAGCATTACTCAATGAAAAATAAGGCATGGTTTGTCATCTGCAGTGTTACTTGCAATTCATCTCTTTTTGATCTGATGCAGAAACAAGAATATTCAGGAAGATATCTGAGATTTAGCCACAGTAGCAGATGGGGTTACATCTGCAAAAAGGGTTGTTTTGTCTGCTTTGAATTGAAATTAAAAGCTGTTGCAATGAAAATTCACCTAGTATGAAGAATTAGGAAACAAAGTACAATTACTTTGGGGTTTTTTTACTTTTAATAGTAACCATTTGAAGAGTAGTAATTATAGCATATTGTTCATTGAAGTCTGGAATGTCTACATTGCATGGCAGTTTCAGTTTAGGAAAACTTAAAGCAACTGACAAAGACTTTTCCTACAAGTGCCATGTTACTGTTTTATTTTGAACTCCCATAAATTCAACTATTATTTTGGGCTTGCATGGCAAGGTTTTGGTAGTAGAGGGGCTACAGGGATGACTTTTGTGAGAAGCTGCCAGAGGCTTCTCCCATGTCCAACAGAGCAAATGCCAGCCAGCTCCATTACAGACCTGTCGCTGGCCAAGGCTGAACCCAGCAGTGATGGTGGTAACATTGCTGGCATAGCATTTAAAAAGGGAAAAAAAACGTGGAACTGCAAGTGGAGAGAGGAGTGAGAATACGTGAGAGGAACAGCTATGCAGACACCAAGGTCAGTGAGGAAGGAGGGGAGAGGAGATGCTCCAGGTGCCAGAGTTGAGATTCCTCTGCAGTCTGTGATGAAAGCCATGGTAAGGGAGCTGTGCTCCTGCAGCCCATGGAGTTCATAGTGGAGCAGAGATCAACCTGCAGCCCATGGAGGACTCCACATTAGAGTTGTGTTCTCTTTTTGCTCATGAAAATATCACAGCTCATTTTTTCTTGGCTATTTAGCTTTCTATTCATAAGACTATACTGCTATATGCTGTCTGCATAACTACTCGTATTTTCTAAACTGCTTTTCCTAGTATTATTTTATTCTATCAGTAATGATCATATACTGCACTGTTTTAGACTAACTATTATGGTTAATCTAATACTCAGAGGCCTAGTAAAATCTCCAAGGGTTATATGAAGCATAAAAAGGATTATTTTCATCTTTCGTTACTGATATTGGTATATCCTGATGGCTCTTTCACAGAACTATTTGGGATTTTCAAGTCAGTTCTCCTGTTCAGATAACATCACCATTTTTCAAAGAGACAGGCAGAGAATGAAAGAGGAAAGATATTTGCCTTTGCAAAACATTGAAACCTACAAATCTGCGCTGTTGCACTGGGGTGCTTTGTCACAGGGCTTCCTGCTCAATGTCAGCTTCCATTCACAGCTTTTTCTTTTCTGGCAGAAGTTTATAATTAAGTTTGCGGTGGTTTTCCCTTTCAATAGCCCAAGGGAAATGGGAAATGGAGTGCTCCCTTCCAGAGCAGCTGGAACATGTGGCTTTGCTCTTTGGATCCAGCCACTTAAGTCTTCTCAGAAACTGGACAGATATTTCCAAAATAATTTGATTTTTAAGCAAACATGGTAAATCAAGTAAGGGATGTAAAGAACATGTTTTAAGAAGTTCAAGAGCAAGCTTTAGTTGTGCCAGTCTTTCAGATGTAAACCTTGGTTAAGGATTTGCTCTTCAGTTGTCCTGCAACAGGAATTTAATTGCCTGCTTACATGTATTTTTGTGTGGGCACATGAACACATAGATGGTGATAGATAGGTTGCATCACTGCAAAAAGTGGTGCCATTTTATCCTGAGATCTGCTTTCTTCACAAGTTGGATGTGTGAATGAAAGCCTGCCCTGACAACTACAACCGTTGTTGGCAAACCTGAGAAGCATAGAACAGACTGGGACAGTCTCGTACTAAAGTTATATTAATATATTTCAATTACAAACAGGACATAAAAACTGTGGTAGGCACTCAGGATTTCCTGTCTGCTGGAAGAATTCAAGTTTATACAACAAGTCATTTGTACACTATCTTCACTCCCCCAAAAGATAGCATGGTGCTGAAACACGAATAAAATAGTTGAAACAGCAGCTGCTACAGTTTTTCCAAATGAAAAGTGACCTAGCAGCAGGAGAGGAACCCAAACGAGCATCCTCTGCTTGTGTTAATCTTTGCTCTTACTGCAAGTGTAGAACATCTCAGCTACACACTTTGTTTTGCATAACCAAGAACATATCACTAGACACATTTACTGTGCAACTTTTAATAGTTGCTTTGAGAGCATGTCATCAAGTTCACACATGCATCTAGGTCATTCTGATCCAGCCTTGTTTTTACACTCCCCAGGATCTCAACTGGGATAATGAAATTGCTGGCACAAAAGCCTCGGTCAATCTCCACAAGTTAGACTGGGGATTACTAACAGGAAAAAAAAAAGTATTAAAGCAAGACATCACAAATCATGTTTTATTAGTAAGGGATTTGGGGGAAAGATGTATCAATCTGACTAGAAGTATCTCTGTTAAAAACAGTGATGGATATTATACCAAATAACAAGTATGCATGTTTCCTCCCTCTGGAATGGGCAGAACAGAATTCATTTTCACATTATATATTCTCAAGAAAAATATTTCAGTATTAGATATTTTGCAACAGGAAATCTGTCAGAGCTGTTGAAAAGGGAAGGGATCACAAGTCAAGTATGGATATTGTTTAAACAAAAGGCAGTTCTAGCATTTGACCAAGTTGATCGTATGCTTTCACCAACATACCTGGGTCTTGAAATGCAGGAATCACAGTCATTTAGGTTGGAAAAGACCTCAAAGTTCACAGAGTCCAATCTCTAACCCAGCACTGCCATGTCCACCACTAGACCATATCTCTCAGTGCCGCAACTACATGTTTTTTAAATATGTCATCTCCAAGGATGGTGACTCCACCACTTCCCCAGACAGCCTGTTCCAGGGCTTGACAACCCTTTCAGTGAAGAAATATTTCATAATAGCCAATTTAAATCTCCCCTGGCACAACATAAGGCAATTTCCTCTCATTCTATCACTTGCTATGTGGGAGAAGAGACCTGGCTACAACGAATTGTATAGAGCAATAAGATTCCCCCCGGGCCTCCTTTTCTCCAGGCTAAACAGCCCCAGCTCTCTCAGCTGCTCCTCATAAGACCTGTACTCTAAGAACTTCCTCAAATAAAATCTGTACTTTACTTAGGGAAGGCTCAAGAAGTACAGTGAGAATATAAAATATAATCACACAAAGAACAAAACCTTCTGGCTTAGGTTTGTTTGTTGTTTTTTTTTTTGTTAATCCAATTAGCTAAAATTTCTAAACATGCTGACATTCACAGCCCACAGACCTTAGCTTTTTCTGTAATGAGAGAACAGGAATAAGCTGTCAGACCATCACACTTCAGATGCCATCCCACTGTAGACAAACCATAAATTAACATTATGTGGGCAAACCAACTGAACTTTTAGGCAAGATAAATATTTACTAGCATAGTAGCAGAGCAAAATCGAGGCATCTGTACAAATTTGCTGGAAACTATGATAAAAGACTACAGACTAGAGAGCAACAGCTCTTCATATAGAGTGACATGGTGAACACTGGCCTTTCTTTTACTCTTTATTATTTAAAGAACATTTGCCTTTTCAAAAAAGGCAAAAAAGAGAAAAAGTGTAAGAGTTTAAAGTGCTGTAGAAATATGGTTTTTAGTGGTATGTTGTCTCATTTTTAAACAAATATCCATGAAGATACAAGATATTTTGTATCTTCATGGATATGCCAGGTGTCCACCAAAGCCACCCTGTCACCTGCCTCCATAACTGGACAGGGGGAAGAAACTATAGCAAAAGGTTCCTGTGTTGAGATAAGGACCAGGAGACATCACTCATCAAATATCATCACAGACAATACAGACTCAATTTGGGGATATTAATTGAATTTATTACTAACAAAATCAGAGCAGGATAATGAAAAGAAAATACATCTTAAAACACCTCCCCTCCACCTTTCCCTTCTTCCCAAGATCTACCTCCTCCTCCAGGGTGGCGCAGGGAAATGAGGAATGGGGCTTATGGTCAATTCATCACATGTGGTTTTCCCTGCTGTTCAAGGAGAGGAGGCCTTCCCCTGCTCCAGTGTGGGGTCCCCTCCCATGGGAGACAGTTCTCCATGAACTTTCCCAATGCGAGTCTATCCTATGATCAACAGTTCTTCATGAACTGCCCCAAGGTGGTTTGCTCTTCCACAGGGTGCAGCCCTTCAGGCACAGCCTGCTCCAGTGTGGGTCCCCCACAGGGTCACAAGTCTCACCATGAAACCTGCCAGAGCATGGGCTTCTCTCTCCACAGGTTCCTGACACAACCCTGCTCCAGCATAGGCTTCCCAGCCTCCTCTCAGGCATGGGGAACCTCCACAGACTGTAGGTGGATCTCTGCATCCCCATGGTCCTCCATGGGCTCCACAGGCACAGCTCCAGCAGGGGAATCTCAGCTCCAGCACCTAGAGCACCTCCTCCCACTCCTTCTCCACTTGGTGCCTGCATAGATGTTGCATTGCCCAAGAACATATTTTTTTTCTCTTTCTTAAATATGTTAACACAAAGACATTACTGTCATTGCTGGTGGGCTCAGCCTTGGTCAGGAGCAGGATGGCCCTGGGACAAGCTGGCATTGGTTCCGCTTGACCAGGATATCTGCTTCTTCTGGAAGCTTCTTACAGAAGCCACCCCTGTAGCCCCTGACTACCAAAATCTGGCCACACAAACCCAACAAAGATATTAATTCACCATAAACTATGTGTGTGTTTAAACACCTTGAGTAGATAGTGGTTTTTGAATAGAATGGTTTTTTCCACTAAAAGAAACTTTGATAGGAAGATGATTTAAATAAGAAAATTTAAAAAAATGCTGCAAAGATGTCAGGATTTAGAAATATCCTGATATTTAAGACTAGGATTCTAAAATTTTCTCCAGAATATTCTTTAAGTGATGCTATTGAACTTTTATTGTCCAATAACTCCATTTTAACATTGAGGAGTAAATCAAGCTCTTCACCATCCTCTTTCTCCAGCAAGCATCATGACTGTTCATCAAAACAAATCTTACTGCAATAACCTACTGGAAAACTTAGGACCTGGCAAAATTATATTATCAATCTCTTTTGAAGAACATAAACCAACATAAATGTGCAAACAGAGCAGACAACACTCAGTAAAAGTTTGAATTCCATTTATTTTCAAATTAGCAGCAGAGTTTTGGGGAAAGTTGTTCATTTGTTTGTTTTTAATTTTTTTTAGTTATTAGAATTTGGTTGTTCACTTGGGGTTTTGTCAGATTTTTTTTGTTTGTTTTCCCTTGAGTTCCCTTAGGGTTTTTCTTTGTGTCAGCAATTCCAAAAGATTCTTTATTATTACAATCATGCAAAAGACACAGATAACTTGAAAATCTGTATGCTTGGGATCCCATCATGTTCTTGAAACCTTCCTGAGTAAAAGGTTGGGGTATGAGAACTGACACAAGGTTCCAGAATTTCAGAATATAAAATCATCTGGAATGTTAGCAACCGAAGAAGGAAGACACTTGATTTTTTTAAAACATCATAGAAAGATTTTTTTTTTAAATCTCAAAAAAATCTCTTTTTTTTTTATAAAGTAAGTTAGAAAACATTACACAATTGTTAACAATGCTAGATCAGACTAAGTATCCTAAGTAAACACTTCCAAAACCAGTTTATAGTCAGAAGACACATATTACATATTGAGATAGGTATCAATTTTAAGAGGTAGATGACAATTTATTAGCAGTACAACTTTTATGTAAATATCATTAAATATTGTCTATACAGTGCCCCTATATTTGTAAGGGTGCAAAGAGAAGGAAAAACACTGCCTTTCGTCTAGAAGCAACTATATTAATCTAATTCCTTCATCTGCATAACCAGCTCTTCTGGAGATGCAGGTGGGAGGAATTGAAAGGATTAGTAAGTCAAGGAAAAAAAATAAAATCAACCCTATTTGTGTGTGTAGGCAGAAGACACTATCCAGACTGCAGTGAGGGCAGCTGAGCTCACAGCACAATCCTCAGGACAGCATGGCTACACTGAGCAGAAGCAGCAGAAGCCCTCATAGGCAGAAAAAGAAGCATCAGAAGTCACGCACAGTACTTCCCACGATGCCAATTCAGACTCATTGCCTAATGCATTTATGAAGGTGCTTCACTGCTGGAATAGCATTTCTGTTCCTATTCACCCTGTCCATCAGATTCTGGGTTACCATTAAGAGGAAAAAGCAGTAAGTAATAGCAGCGCTGATGGAAAGGCTTTGTCACAATGATGATCAGAGTATGTTGCTAACCTGCCAGCATCTGTAAAATGTTGGTTGTTACTAAAAGCATCCATCTCAAAGTGTTAAAAGCACAGCTCAGTACAAAAATGGGATGACAATTTTTCTGTCCTTTGGATAGTCTTCAAATTTCTCAAGGTACCATCTGAAAAACAAAGAAAGGAATCTGATGAGTATTGTGTCTTCAAAACACTGTTGAGGAAATTAAGTAATTGTACAATGTGTTCAATTTAATCCATACATGGTTTTGTCTACAAAAAACCCCAAATGCCTTTAGAACCTACTCTGGATGGAAAAATGGCATTTACTGCACTCACCCTAATGACATCTAATCACTGAATACAATAAAACTACATTAGAGCTGCCAGCAATGGGAAATCAAACCAACAGATGTGGTGAGATCAGTCAGGGAAGGAATAGCCCATTCTTTCAAAATGTATGTAGTTATACATCCTGAGTATTTTGACATTTTAGAATTAGAGGGAGAAAAAAATAAACCAAAAATATGTCATTGTATAATGACTCCACATGGAAGCAAGAGATACTTCACACATGGGAATGAGAGTCCCATTCTGCATAGAAACATCTTCAGCTCCAGTTAGAATTTGGATCATCGAACTGAACACGACAAAGATTGCACTAGCCTCATTGCTAACATCGCTCAAAGACCATCACTATTTTCAAATCCAGACAATTTAAAAAAAGAAAAAAATGAAGAGCCCTATCAGATATTGCATTTTCACCTTCCATAACAAGCACATTTAGTCCCATTTTTGAATATTTATTCTTCTGCTTCTCTGAAATAAAAGAACTAAAGTTCACCTGTGCTCCTCAAAGATGCAGATATTCCTAATATCAGTAGCTAACTGCAAGATCAAAGCTGAAATAAACATGCAGTGCACAATAACCTGCATCTAGGGAATACTATTATTACCCTATTTACTCATTTCAGTCATTTATTTTAAGTTTCTTAAACTAAACAAGCTACACTAATATGTTTCTACACTTATATGGATTTGCTATTTTTAGTTGCTTAGGGTTATTTTCCTGTACCCCTCTTCCATTTTTATGCATTTTTCCTTTAGTGTAAAAGACTTCCTTTAACAACATTTAGCTTTTCCTGATGTTCTGAAAGAGTGCCATCAAGGTGAAAGATTGATGGAGACCAACCATGGAATTTGAGTCTGAAGAACGTAATGTACAAGGAGAGGCAGGAGAACCTGTCATTGCTTCATCTGGCAAGGAGGAGACACTCAGAACTCAATTGGATGAACCCTGGGCAACTGGGCATAGCCTTGTGATTTTCCCTGGCTGGAGCAGCCACACCAGTTAACTGGACAACATTCAAATGCTCCTCCCAGCTCAAGATACTCTGCAACTCTGCTTACTAATAGCAAGTGATAAAACAGGAAGAGATGGTCATAGGCAACAGGTTTGGAAGGCTCAGTTTGGATAGTGGAAGAACCTTGTTCACTGGGAAGGTAATACAGACCTGAAACATTCTACAAACAGAGGACAGGAAAACCTCTGTTTCTGGAGGTTTTCAGGGCTCCACTAGACACAGACATGGCTGCCCTCACATATGATCAGTAATTTTTTTTCAACCCCTCTCATCCTTAAATTCATGTTTATTTCCTCTTATAGCCACTAAGCTTCAACATGAGAAGCAAAGCAGGAAACTGAAAATAACCAAAATAAAATTAATGTGTTCAAATTCTTTTAACCATGGTATTCCTTAATGAGAATCCTTTCAGGAAACAAGTCTCCCCAAAGTAGGATGAAAGCCACATTATAAATACAGTACATGAGCAGTCAGAATGTTTAGAGCAGAAACTTTATTAAATAACATCTACCAGAACTGTTTTCACATTGTCCATACACTTGATTATAGACAATATGATACAGACATGACTATAAAGTGTGCCTGTTAATGACAGCGTGACTGATTTTCCAGATTTCAATATTACAGAAACAGGTTTGAGAAGGGAAAGTATAGTATTTGATTACTTAAGACAGTATTGCCAAACATGTCTATAATCTTTACAGATCCAGGATGAACCATCTTCATTTAAACATTATTTTGACCACCTCATTGTACTGTGTGTTTATGCTCTGTACTATTCTGCTGAAATTCTGCAGTGCTTAATCTTCTCAGGGTATTCTCTATCATATTCTGCCCTACAGCAGCAGTCTCTTTCACAAGACTTGCTCTGCAACATCCCTATAGGATGAGGCATAATTTGTGAAAATGGAAATGCAGTGTGGCATGGAGACAACAGAAATGACAAGGCACGAACACTTACTTGTGGTGTTGTCTTGCCCTTGAACCTAGGATGAAGAGAGTACACAACGCAAATGCAAAGCTTTCAATGGTGCAGCAGGCAAGGGCAAACCCAAACCATTCCAGGATCTCTCCAAAAAAGTTGGCTCCACTGACATACTCAAACATTCCTCCTGAAAGCAGGACAGAGTTACTTGAAAATACCTTAATCAAGATGTCCGGTGTTATCTTTTCTGTACATCAAATAGGAGCTATATCACCAATGTCTCTATTGAATCTTTAAAGGCAGTGGAGGCAGAGTTTATCAGTTGAACCTGTACTATGAAGGATCACTTCAGACCTCCTTCTAAGACAGACCTTTTGTAGGTCCATTTTTCCTCTTTAAATAACAAAAGAAAAGATGATTCACTAGCATCAGAAGAAAGTACATGCCTTTGCAAAAAATTACTTAACAATTATATGTTCTTTAATCATACACTAAATCTTTTTTAAAATATGTAAAAATACAAGACTGCCCCCCACCGAGTCCCAGAAAATACTCATAGGGTTAGTTAGCCTACAATTTTTCATTTAAGTACTTTAGAAATTAAGTTAATTATAACACTATTATTATGATGAAGTAAAGTTCTGAATCTATTCTCTAGCTTATGAAGTCGTTGCACCTTTGTTCCCATTCCTCATCAGATCTGCTGTTTCAACCCTTACGCTCAGTGAAAATTTGGCAGCCTGTGTTCAATCTGTTGTATAGACAATTGTGCATAAACAATTGGTACTCACCAGCTGAGAATTTTATAAATCAAGAATTTCACCCTATTCCAAAGTCAGTGTACAAACTGATAACATCTCAGTATTACCAGTGCATTACCAGTGGGACTAAACAAACAAGTATTTGGCAAATGTAATAGAGGACATGTTTTGATCTTGCTCTAATTATACTACTTCTGTGACAAAAGAAAAGTGAAATTCTACCACTTCAACTGGATAAGCAACATAAAAAGGACAAGTGCCTCCTAATCTTGCAGCAAATAACATATTTCCATCAGAACTTTTTTGTACACTGAACACAGTACAGTGTGTTCATATTCATTTTTCACATGAGCACTTCAATTTACATCTATTAAAATTATGCTTTACCTTCTTGGTGAAAAATAACAATCTACCTTATATATCTTAGTTCTTACAGTTTTATTAGAGAAAAACTTAACAACCAAGAAAAAGCAACAACTAAGAGAAAAAATGTAGTGACAGAGTAGAATTCAGAGGTAGTATCATCCTTCTGCTCTCAGTGAGTGTAATGTACCTGGAAGAGTGCCTGTTTCCAAGTGTTAATAAATCTTAACACTTCAATAGGCTCCATGAGAAAGCCTTTCATATTCTCCATTTTCCCATGAAGGCCAGAATTTATAATGCCAAATTCATTTGGATTTCTGTCCTCTTCTCCCCGTGCCTCCCTTTCCACAATTGTTGCTGCTCTCTGGTCATTTTAGGTACTTCCCTCTTCAGATATGGGACATGAGATGTGTCATATGCTGAGTACTTTCTGCATTCCAATCCTGCCCCCACACTGGGTTGATAAATTAGGTCTTTCTTCTCCACCCACGTGCTAATTCTCCAGAAAGTTGGGCAATGTTGTTACATTTTTCCCAAAAATATAGCCAACGTTGTTCAAGAAACCTAAATATTTGCACAAGCCAAGTGATACCATGAAACAGATTCCTTACAATACTTGACTTAAAAAGAAAAAAAAGATGTTTCCCAAACTTTGAAATCACTTCCTGAGGTACAAAACAAAATGCTGTTTCCAGTTGCCTCTTATATCATAAATTACTATCTCCTCTAAAATACACCAAGCTTTAGATTCATTTTTACATAGAATCATTTTAGGTTGAAAGGGACCTCTTGAAATAATCTTGTCCAACCCCCACTGTTGGCACAGGATCAGCCAGAACAGGTTGCCCAGGACTATACCCAGTCTTGTTTTGAGTCTCCTTATAATCTCTCTGAGCAGCATGTTCCACACCTGTGTGTTTGTCCACCCTCACAGCAGAAAAAAAAGGAAAAAAAAAAAGGAAAAAAAAGAAAGAAAAAGAAAGAAAAGTTCAGCTATAATTTTATGCGGTTGAATTTTGTGTCCCCTGCCCCTGGTTCTATCACTAGGCACCACTAAGAAAAGCCTGGTTCTCTCTTCTTTGTTCTCTCCCATCATGTTTATATAAACTTTGGTAAGATCCCCCTGAACCTTTTCTTCTCCAGCCTGGACAGTCCAAGCTCTCTCCACCTCTTCTTATATGAGAGATACCTCTTTTTGTTGTACTAATTCCTATACCATTTTTACTTACCTCTTGGTATCTTATAACCGGTTTCCCCTGGTTTTCTCAGATTCCTGAGAATATGATCAGAATGAATATTGATGGCCATGCCAATCAACCACCCTAAAAAACCTGAAGAGAAATATTGAAAATACCATATTAAGTGCACTCTGTTTGTTCAGAAAGCAAACTACAGTCAGATATCACATTAGGCATATTGTCTCGAAGCAGTAGTAATGGAAGTGTCATAGACAGCTCTGGTGACATCCTGCACAGTCCCAGTCCCACACTGTGCTATTCAGTTAGTAGAGCTCACAGTATCAACTGCTCCCTAGAGAGGAAATAGCACTGTAAAAATGAAGTTTATTCTTATGTTGCTACACGTATATAAATGTATGCATGCACATATATGCAGATGTAATTCATGTGAATGTTTCCCTAACTTCCACACAGAAAAACAAATACGTTAAAATTTTAAACACTGGAAGAAACTGCCATTTGTAGTCATCCCAGGGGGACATATCTTAGCCCCACTCTCCTTTTACTCATAGCATATCAGAATTTCCCCAACAGATTTGTGTGCAATAAAAGGAATACAACTGTGAAGGAATTAACGTACCATTTACTTGTGCCATTCAGCAAAATGGTTTAGCCATTTATTACAGCTTTTCACAGAAACTGAGATTGTTGTCACATTCTGCATCCTTATGTTGCCATGAGGATAGGATAAATCAGAAGGAATTTATGATTGAAATTCATTTTTTTGACCCCGTGGCAACATGTTACCTATGTTATCTTCCCCTGAAAGCAGCATTCCCTGCTGACAAGGAACATATAATGTCTGTGTTCTGAGGTTAATCAGTGCCTCATCTCAGATTCTGTGAGCAGTCTTTCCAACAAGACACAATCATCTGGAGCATCCAGATGCCTGTTGGTATTAGGAGAGACACTGGTAACCCGCATCCATATCGGTACCCAGATATGGACAATGCATGTGTGCACTTCAGGTTTGTTGTGTGAAGAAAGCAGAGGTGGCACAGGGTTTAATTGCCTGATTGCCAGATAAAAAGCTTCATGCAACAGATGAGCTGCTGATGTTCTGTCACCTGCACCTTGTGAGTTACAGGTGCTGCTCTGCCTTGCAGAGCTGCTACTAAAAAAAGTGCTTCGATGCACAAAAGAGTTAGCCATCAACATTCGAAGGAAGTAGTTGAATAGGGACTTAAAGGAGTAAGAAAAGACACATGGAATACTGCAAAGAAGCTTTTGAACATTTGAAGAAGCTAAAGCAAGCAAAGGAAGAAAGGAGTTTCCAACTAAAAATGCAGATAGATTAGGAAAGGACATGAGGGTGAAGCACGGAGGTGTTGGTGTCCTTGTTTGTAACAGTCACCACTTCACCAGCTCTCTTGGTAAATTCACAAGCTCTTTACTGGCATGGTAAGGGTCATGCTGAAAGATTGTGAAATTGTTCTTGGTTTGCAAGCTCATGGTTCTGCATTTGAAGCAGAACACTCCCTTTTCCTCTGAAAACGGGTGTGTTCACTGCTCTGAACTAAACTTTCCAGAGAAACCATGAGGAAATCACATCAAAACCATATTCCTGCTCCAAATCAATTGCTGGTGCAGATATAAGTTATTGTGATCCCCAAAACAAACTATATAATAAGGTTCCACATTCAGAGAACACAGCAGTTGTTTGCAACCTCTCACCATGATAGTTGATCAGGCTGCCTTCTCCAAATTTGTCTTCATTGGAAATTTATCTCATTTCAGCTTCCAGCTATTGAACCTTGGTTGGCTGCTACTTGTAGACACTCTCTCATTTATCTTCCACATGTAATTCATGCAGCTTAAGAAATATCTAATTAACTACCAGCAAATATGCTTTCTTGCTATTGTTATTTTCTAATAGTCTAGTATTTTTTTTTAGTATTTTTAAACAGAAGCTTAAAGAAACTGTTAGATATTTTTGAAATATTAGAGCATAATAATCCAATTGTTCAGGGAGTACCCAGTGTACAATACTTCACTTTGGCATTGGCTTTGACCAAAGCCACAAGCATAAACTGCAGGTATTTGGAGATGCCCAACAGGAGTACCGAATAGCAATTTTAAATTGCTAAGATCCAATTGTGTTGCTATGCACTACAAAACAAAAAAAAAAGATCCAAAAGATATTCTAATTACAGGAATAATAATTAAAAAAGGTCTTCAGTTTACCTGTTAATGGGCATGCAAAATTTTCTCTCAAGACCTTTTGTAATTACAATCTCAAAAAATTAGCAATGGTAACACTATTAAAGTAGTTGATATGTATACCAAGAATCTTCAATTTCTTAGTTTTCAGGATAACTTTTTAAAGCACTATATTGACTTTCAAAAGTCACCAAAGCAACACTTACTTACGTTTAGCAGTACTAGATATATATATAAGCATATATTTCAAACTGGTATTATTTGAAAAAAAAACCCAAAAAGCAAACAAACAAAACTGTAACAAAAACCACAAATACAAACCAAACTAATTCATACACAGAAGTATGCATAACTGAAGGCAGATGAACCAACCTAACTATTGTCATTTATACATTTGCATTTTTCAGAAATCCTTGAAACTTAAAAAAAAAATAATCCACCCAAAAGAACTCAAGAAAACTTGAGCAACAAGTCTTATTAATTTGATTTGGTTTTTTAAGATATTTGAGTAAGGAGGAACTGATTTGTGGCTCCTTAATCATGATTTGCTCACAGCACTCTATTGAGATATCTTTTGACTAAGGTACTAAACTAGAACACTGAAAACAAATTCTGCCTGGCTTCAGAGTCTTCAACAGTTTTGATCAGCAAATTCTTTAAACTTTTTTTTTTTTTTGCTGAATTCTGATTTAAGGAGAGTGGAAGTTTGAAAGTACCAAGAAAATTTCAAATATATTCTAGTGCCCTCTGAAGTCATTCCCTTGTACCTCAATTTCTCTATTTTTAGCGCACAAGCAGAACTGCCTCCAAATCTTGGCAAGAGAATCTACTTAGATGTAAATTTCTTCACCTTTATATTCATGACAGCATTTAGCACAGTTGTCCTCTGTTGTCATCCACAATAACACTGGAATAAAGACAATAATTCTTTTTCTTGCTGTAAAAAGCTTGAGAAATCCAGGAGAAACACTAACTTGTTCTGGCTACAGAATAACAAAAACAACGGTACTGACTCAGATCAACAATCTACACAGTCCAGTACTCTGCCTTTGACTGATGAGGCCAAATATTCTGATTTATCTTCAGATGAAAATGATCTTTCTATAAAGATTTCATTAGAAAATGATACTACCATTTTGACAGTAGGCAAAAGTAGATGCCTAGGTAACAAAAGTATGTTAAATAAAATACTTTGTCATTAAAAATCTTAGCCTTTCAATCATATCCATGGCTTCAAGTATAAATGTAATCTCACCTCCCAACTGGGAGTGAATGATCAACCCCTCCACCCCTTCCTTGTGGGGCCAGTTTTGTCATTTGACAAAGCCACTCTCCAATTACAGGGGCAGATGGATTGGGGCCTGTGTGTGTACCCAGTGTAGATATCCTGACACCAAGGACTTGTAGCATTTGCCACAGTATGTCAGTAGTTAGCAGCTACCCTTACTAGTTTTTTTACTCCATGAATTTTACTCCAGAATTAATCTACATGTTACACAGAAAAGCTTTGCTTCTTCTAAACTGCATGCTGCTGGTTCTATGTAGGGATTCAAGTTTCTACATAAAAAAAAAAAAAAAAAAAAAGACATGACCCAGATTTACTTGTGTGTTAAAGAGTAAAAACAACATTCAGCTCATCCAGCACTGCAGAAAGAAATGTCAGTTCACAGCACTAAAGTAAAAAAGGTTAAAAGGCCTCTGGCTACACCAATAAGAAAATTACAAGAAGACTTATAAAATGGCATTGAAGATACTATAAAATCACAATAAAAAATTAAGAGCTATGAAGACAGAGGAAAATTACACCTGATGTTCTCATACCATGATTTAACTCACCTGTAATGAAGCGGGAATTGCTCAACCAGCCTGGAGGGTAAGTTGCATAGGTGGTTAAGCTTCTGCCCTGCAAATATCCATTGAAAACACAGAACAGAAGTGCTAACACAAAAGTGAGAAATGGTGTAGGTTTTCCTTCACGAATCATAAGAGGAAAGATGAGTGCCCTATAACAAAGAAAAAAAAAAAAAAGAAAACTTATTGTATTAACCACAAAAAAAGATAGTTTTGAAGCCCAAAGACTGTCCACACTACCCTACTTTTCAAATTCGCAGCACCAGTCCTTGATGCCTGTCTGAAAGGATAGCTGTGCTTGCTTCAACACCTAAAACATTCATTTTTCTTGCCTAATTGGAATTGCAAGATCAGTTCTCTCTCCCCATATGGCAGAAATTTTGGGCTTTGTATCCAAAGCAATTACTTTGGTGAGAGGAGTAAAGGCAACTCAGAAATTAAGCACAGCCCATTTCTGTCCTGTATTCCCACATCCTCAGTTGTATCATCAAGCTTTCTGAAATGAGCTAGGTCTCAAGAGCCCTCCACCAAATTCCCCCAGCACTTCCAGGGGGAAAGGCAATCCCCTTGAAATTAACCTAATTGAGTTCAGTTTCCTCACTAGTCCGTAAGTCAAAACATTAATTGCTTCACCTCGACAATTTTGGTCTACTCTATGACACCTCTAAAGAGGTGACAAACCCACAATTGCCATCCCATTTGGGAAAGGAATCTTGATTGCTTTTCCTGGGGGATTATGCAAGTAAACAAACTAGCTCCAAACAAGAAGAGCAGGTGAATATTCTTGTGCTCTTTCTTGTGGAACTAGCCAACTCCCAATGGTCTATTGATTTAATTATGATCTATAATGATACACAAGCAGGATCACTGAAGCCTGAGCATTCTTCACGTGTTTTCCATCTACCCAAGGACGACTGCTTCAAAATAACTTTTCCAAAGGAATCACAACTCCAACAGCTTACAAGAAAGACTAACATATTCATTACAGGATCATTTAAAGCCTGCTATGCTTTAACAGAATTAGATAACAGAGGTCTCTTCCAATCTATGTTCACCTACAGGAGAGTCCCTCAGGTCTGGCAATAGCAGCAAGCAACTGTAAAAAAAGAAACTGCAGCACAGCTCAGCTTTCTGTATAGGCCATTGCCTCACATTCCTAGCTATTCCCTGACAAAAAGGATGAGTAAAGATCCCATGTTAAAGCTAGTATCTCCATGCTTAAGAATAGAAAAAGGGGAAGCAAAGACACAGTTTTGGGTTTTTAAGGGCAGCCTCCAGGGCAGCCACATCATATGCCTCCCCACCGCAAGGCTGTAGAATATGCTTGGTCAAAAGCAAGATATTTTCTTGATAAGCACCAGGAAGTTCATAAGTTTCTTGATAAGACACCAGGAAGTAACAACATATCAGCCACACAAGTGGCTTAAAATAAACCTGACAAATCTATAGCTCCCATCTTGGTGGCAAATTTACTTGTGTAGTATGACCAGTAGCTACTGTCCACAAATTGTAGGGAACAGCAAGATTGCACCTGGGCTGCAGCTAAGCTGCCTTCTCAAAATATTTTCACAAAACGCCTGAATACCGTTGACTACTCGGCAACACAGGGCACTCGGCCTCAGCTTTGCCAGTATTTCAATGAATCACCGAATATGCTGAGCTGAAGAAAACACGCAAGGCTCATCCCGCAACGAATACTACGTTGAAAGATAACGTTGAACAATGTAATTAGAAAATAGCTATTGTTTAATAATATCAAGATTATATCAGTACGCGGTGCTGAACTTTCCTTGTTGTAACACCGTGACCTTAAGACAGCCTGGTGAATCCATTGCTGAGGCGGGAGTCACCACGAGGCACAGCAGCAGCACAGGGATGCAGCGGCGTGCTGCGGGAGCGCCAAGCGCTCCGTTTCACGCCGGAGCATCGCAGTGCACAGCACAGCGCGCACAAGGCAGCGAGCTATCTACATCGCCTCGGCTATTTACCCAGCTCCCGTAACAACACAGAATATCTTAGTGTAGCGAAGCTGAAGAGACATCAGTGACAATTATATTAACTAACAATCCCTAATTAACCCCTCTACCCCTTCGGCCGGGAAGCAGCAACCAGGTGTCTCTATGAAGACTGATCCCTTCTCCTGCCCCCAGCACCGCAGGGAGCCCCCGCCAGCCGCCCCGGTCCCGCCGGTGCCCGTGGGCAGCGCGGCTCGCCCGACCCCGCACCTGTGCGCGTAGTGCAGGAGGAAGCAGC
>VZTN01025075.1:597-33442 GCA_013400515.1 Erpornis zantholeuca
TTTCAAATTCTCATTAGGCCTATGCCAAATTAAACATTTGTACATTTACATTATGATTCATTTTCCTTCTGCTTACTAGTAAATAAATAGATTAATCAAGTACCATAACGAGTTTAAAGCCTATCAAGTGGAAATAATTTCCTGATTTTTCCTCTCACAATAATTTGCCTCTTAATCTGGGAAGAAAATTAGCTTTGAAATACACTGATATTCCAAAGAACACAACTGCTGCTTTGCTGTGCGTTTCAAAAGCAGTATCCTCAGTGGATGGTAAAACTTTATGTTGGTATAAACATAATTAATGTGTGTATTAGAAGAATGACCTGTATCAACTTATGTACTTTTTGAATTCATTATTTCAGTCTTTTGTTCCCCCCCCCAACCCATTTCAACTTGTTCATTGTTAGCTTCACAGTTTGGGGCTTTTTTGTTTGTTTGTTTTTGTTTTATGGGGGATTTTCTTAAGATGCTCTTACATAAAAAATTAAAGATGATGAATAGTTTATGTAAGACTGTAACCAGACTGTAACCAGAAAACAATTTTTCTGAGTCGTTTTTATTTGTTTTAGCATATTTCAAAAATCCTAGCACAATGATCTTATGGTATCAGCATAATTTGTTGCAAGATCTTTGCTCATTAGAGTCAGTCATAACCAAACCAGGATGTCTAAGGCAAGATTATTTGTATTGTTGGTAAGGGTTTTTTTTTTGCTTGTTGGTTTTTTCTATGTGGAAATGGATATTGAAATTTCCAGGTTTGGAATTTTTTTTCAGAAAGAACAGCTAGAGATCAGGAATCAGGGTCTCTGGTACTTTGCCATGCTATGAAAGGGGCAGGTCTTAAGAAGAGTCTCATCTGCCTGATAATCAACTAAACTACTTATGACTATTACTCTGTATATTAAAATCAACTGCTGTCGAACAGAAAATGCATGGTTTAAATTGAATGCCTTGTCTGTAAATGAGATCTACTAATGAAGTGCACAAAAGGTGTGTATTAATGAGAAAAACTTCTGATGATGTAGTTCTGACCTGTTCAAGGCAGTAATTGCCCTGTTCTTCTCTCTCCCTCTTACAAGTGTAGGGACCAAGTCTCATATAGTTTTCAAAGAGGTATTTGAACTTTTTGCAAGATAGAATGTGTCCATCAGACTGCACCTGAATAATGTTAAAAACCACAGTTCATTTAAAATCATTGAGGTGTGCTGTTCCACAAAAATACTTAAGTCTTGGAATGCTCAACTGCATCAGATGTTAAAATTCAGCATAGATTTAAAATTGCTTCATGTGGATGTTATGCATGCACATCTTATATGAAAGGAAGTGTCATAAAATTTGTTTTTCAAGCATCTTAAACCTGATCCTTGAGCCATCTTTAGTCATATCTCAGTATAAGAACAAAAAAGAAAAATTAAAAATATCATAGCAATATAATGCTTGCTTATTATCAAAATTCTTTTATGACTGTTTACAACACCAGAAGAGGATTAAGAAAGGCTGTAATTAAGAATCAGCCTCTGAAGAGCATCACCTTCTAGTATTACTGTACAATGAGTTATACCAGACTAATTGCTGGTCTTCCAGTCTGAGTGGGCAGGTGGGGACTGCAACTACAGTGCAGGCTGGGGCAGACCTTCTACACAAGTATCCTGATGACCAAATGGGCTGGATGGACTATGTAAAGGTAGTCTTGACTCACCCATACATTAACCAGTGTCAGCACTACTGAGAAGTGGGAGAAAAAAAAAAAAAAAAAAAAAAAAATAGATATAGGCCAGCAGGCAATAGTTTTGAAAACTGAAGCACAACTGTTGCTCAGATAAAAAAGGGACTTAAAGGAATTGGTGCTGATGGTACCTTTGCTGCAAGCAGCAGGTGGATGATAAAATAGCCACCACTAATCTATAGGAATGGAGTACAATTATCCAGGAAGGTGCTCATGTCTGTTTGCTCTGTTGTCATTGTTTCTTTTTTTTGTTAGTTTTTGTCTGGTTTCTGTCATTGTTGTTGTTTTTGTTATGTAAGGAGACAGGAAAAAAAAAAATCTCAAATCACATAAATAAATACTGTGAAAACAGGCTTAAAACAAGTTGTTAAAAGTTTAAAACATAATACAGAAACAAACTAGACTGTAACTGAATGTTTCCACAGCCTTTCAAGAAGGAGTTGTGGCCACAAAAGCCCTTCTGCATGTTTAGTTACTCCTTCACTTTCTCCTTCCCTTGTACTTCTGGAAAGGACATGCCTTAAAAATCAGCTCTAAGAGACATCAGAAGAGCCACAATATGCCCTGACTTAAATGGCATAATTCCACTCTCCTTCCTTCAGGTAATCATTCTCACCACAGCAAGAAAGACTAGAGAAAAGATGACGGACATTTGCTCCCTAATAACAGGTCATTTGATAAAGAGCTTTTAAGAGGTACTCAAAGTATCATCATGCAGAGCTTCTACCAATTTTCAGGGTTTAGTACAGAAATTTTTTCAGATAGCTGGGAAATGCAAGGCCCACTAACACACTCCATTTCCTGATGATGGGCATATTTCGTAGGTAACTCCAGACACACATCAGCCTGTGCATTAGCAACTCTAGTATGGGGCACACCACTGGAAAGTGATCCAGTGCTCTTCCTTACTGCCCCTGTGGTGCAGGTGGGAGGGCAAGCTGCGTTTTGGATGGTGGAAACCAAAGAAGGGATGACTCTGAACAAATGTCTTCATAGACAAGACTGCTGATTTTTGTTCAGAGTCATCCTCATGAGCAAGGAAGGTATCATGAAGTCAGATTGGTTATCTGTCTTCACACAGGATTTTTTTAAAAATAATTTTGTTCTAAGGAGGTTAGGAAAAAAGTAAATAGTTGTAAAAAATGGACTAGAACTGTGAACCTTTGAGATTCAGCTTCTAAGAAAAAGAGGTTCATCATGAGTCATTCCCTCTGTTCATTCCATTATCTCATGTTTCTTTACTTGCAGATGACAGTTATCCCTTTTGGCTTTGAAATTCAACCATTTGCTATACACATAGAGGCAAACATGATAGTGTTCATCTTGTGCTCAAAACATATTCAGATTAGCCCCAAGACCTCAATCAGCTGAAGGCATAACAAAGCTGAGAGCCTTTCAAGACATAATTAACTAATATTTTTATACTTTTCTTGTGACATCAAGTTAATGGACAGAAAACAAATTTACACTGATAAATGAGAATCAGAGTAGAAATTATTCTTAGATTACATTACAGACGCTTAAAACCTGATAAAATTTTAATTTGTTTTTCAGTTTTGAAACAAATACTTCTGAACTAGTGTGCAATCTCATTTAGGTAGCCACCTCCAACTTTTTCTTTGATCAACTTTTTACTAAAAACATATATTCATATGCATTGCTCCTTTTCCTACCCCAGAGTTTCACATAACTGCTGGAATTTATTCTGTATGCTTGCATTCATTAAAAAAAAAAATAATTTCAAAATTAAAAATTATTTCCACATTTCATTCTACTGAAATATGAATCTATTCAAAGTACTGCACTTCACGCCGTCATTGTACTCTACACAAAGAAGTGATACAGCTTTTTTAGGGGCCAAGCTGAAAATATACTGCAACCCTATCAGGCACACAATGCTTTTTGTGCCTTTGAGACAAAACTTCTTTGTCAAGGGAAAAAGTAAACTTTGATCTCAGAAAAAAAAACCCCAAACCTGCTTCCATGTCTGGAAAGTGTTGTTACAACTGTTTGAGGAAAGCCAAATATGTACAAACACTAAGATGATTTCTCTTCTCCCCCTCCAGCAATGCTGTATGGAAATTCAAAATGACAAAAGCAAAACACAAAACACAGACAAGAAACCATTAGAGATTACTTGCACAGAAACATTTTGAATTGGACATATGAAATTTCTCAGTAATAATTTTTCATTCCTTTGTGGGTTTTTTCTTAAAAAAAATAAGCTTGCTCAAGTGATAAATGCTTTACATGGATCATCCATAAAGAAGGGGAGAAGAATCCTATGAAACAAGTAAAATTACACCTTTATCTGCAAAAAAATTATTTGCCAATGTCATTACTCATTTTGTTTTGTTCCATTTCATTCCTTTATACAGCCACATTATGGTGGTAGCTTATTTCAATACTTGTTTTCTTATTTAGATCTTAATGGGAACATTTTATTGTCAGAAAACAACATATCCTTTGCAAACCTGATACGTCATGGTAACAGCAGCAGGAAAGAATAGAGACAGGGCCCTAACAGGAGCCTAGTAAAAACTTCTCATGTCCCTGAGCCCAGCCTCGAGGGATCTCGGACATAGATCACACCACCAATTTACAAACTGGGAAATTAAAAAAAAAAACACAAATCAAAACCTTACTGAGAGAATATGATGTGCAGACAGCACCTTTATTAAGATAAATTTTATTTATTTCTACAAGGCTTTTCCTGTATTTCAATTTCCAGAGGCAAGCAATGGACTTAGTTCTGTATTCTTGTGTGCAGTGTACAAACCAAGCAATAGCCTTCCGTGTTGGAAATAAAAAACGAAAAAATACAGCCTTCCTGGCCTACAAATATAAAAGCAACTAGTAAATACAAAAAGAGATTTTCACAAGTTCTCTGAAAACTTCAATTATGTCTAGGCTGAACTCCAGAAAATAAAAACTATTTCAAATGAAGATACTCCCTGCTTCACATTTAATTAGAACACCCTTTTCCAACCCATAAGTAGGAAAGCAGGATATTAATAAATAGCTTACTATATTCCTAAGACTAGTCACAGTCAGAACTAAGCTTAGTGCAATATTGATTTTTCTTTCTGTTTTTTTTTTCTCTTTCCAAACAGAACAATAAATTCCACATAGTGAGGAAATCTGCACAAATAAGGCAAGTGAAATTAATATCTCAATACTCTGGCGTACTTATCAACTTGTGGGCTTTGAATAGTCATAGAATCATTATGGTTGTCTGCAAAGTCCACCACTAAACCATGTCCCCAAGAGCCACATCTGATCAACACCTCCAGGGATGGTGACTCCACCACTTCCCTGGGCAGCCTGTCCCAGTGTCTGACTACCCTTTCAGCGACAAAATTTCTTAACACCTAATCTAAATTTTCCCTGGAACAACTTGACAGCATTTCTTCTCCTATCCCTTGCTACCTGGCTACAATCTCCTCTCAGATGGTTACAGAGCATGATAGGGTCATGCCTGAGCCTCCTTTTCTCCAGGCTAAACAAAATGTATTGAAAAATACACAGTTTTAAAGAATTAACTATTCACATATACAAGAGGATATACATAAAAGCTGTTTAAGCACAGCTAGACAGTACACAAAGAGGAAAAAAGCATAGTAACACAAGTGAAGACTTATGGTAAATAGAATATACATTCACATAGTATTTTGGTATCTATAAATAACTAGCACTTGCACTGTGTTTAGCTTAGAAGAAAGAAAAAACATGACTTATGGAAGCCCATCCATGTTCAGCCTTCTGCACTTCTCCCTTCAAGCAATATTATGTGCAATTCCTCGCCTGCTAATATAGTGGCAGCCTTTAGGAACCACAATAAATAAGCAATCATGAAAATAAACAAACAAGAACAGCTCAGCTTGAACTAAGTTTTTTGGTTTTTTTTAGGAGCTCAAGAAAAAGAGTAGAAAAGCATGCTGCCAATCCAACAGTTAAAACAGGTTAATGTTTTCCATCAGATATCCTTTTTTTCCATTAATACTTTGAAATAAGACCATACATTTCTTCATTATGAAGATAAAGGTTGGGAGCTTAAGCTGCACAAAGAGCTGACCTATAATACAACCATCAAGATGATCCAGGTTTTCCTGCAGTATTTTGTATTAACAGTTAGCTGGATTAAAAAAAAAAAATATGAGAGGCTTAAGGGAGCTGTTTCATAGTCTATGGATTGACTCATAAATCAGGAGTGGATTACTCACTAGATTGCTTTTAAATAATCTCTCCAAAAATACCACTTGAGAAGATATTCTATGAAAATCTTGCTTGCAGGACCTGCTCTGAATTTCACAAAAACATCAGAATGCTTATCCCAACTGAGTAAAAGTTCTAAGCTTCTGGCTGTAAAAAGACTGCACTAATACTTTTGGCTTTGTGAATAATCCTGTTCTTGAGACATTAGTCACTCCTCATGCTACTCCTCCTGCTCTACACTTTTAAGTAGTACATTAAGACAGAAGTAGTGGTTTATATACAACAGTGCATCCCAACTAAAAAAGTACCTGTACTACCTGGGGAAAAAAAAAAACCCAAAAAAACCCAACAAATCTAAAAAAACCCCAAAAACAATCCCCCTCCAACAAAATTGATTTTCTTTTCAGCCAGAAGGAATTTTACTGTCTTCATAAATTCTCTTTCTAATTTACTCTACTATAAATTCCAGCTTCTTGAAAGCTTACTAAAATCAGCTCTAAATTTATACCCAAGATTAACCTCATAACACTTAACTCTGAAGTAAAACTAAAATACCTCATTTCCACTGTATTCTCTCGATTTCCATGAGCTCACAGAAATAATTTACCCTGCATTATGCACAGAAACACATCCTCTTAGCTGGAAAAATAAAGTGACTGTCGTGGGCCAATGAAGCCCTCAGCTCACCACCAACCTGACTGGGCACTGCCTTCACCCTCCCACCGTCCTGATCCTCGTCCTACCTTGCACACCTCTCCTCCCTCCAACACCAGTACACAGCCACCCCTCTATGACTGATACTACATAAAAACACTTTTCTATTAAATCTCTTGCCATATGGAAGCACAACAAGTGGGTGAGGGTGCTCGCAAGGATTTCTTTTTGCAAACTTCGACAAGGTTATAACGAATTACAACAGAAATGTAGCTCCAAATCAAAGCATGTAGTGATATAGTCCTGTGACACCTGATGGCCACATAGTTTTAAGAAAGAGGGTGTATTTAGATCAGATATTAGCAAGAAATTCTTTACTGTGAGAGTGGTGAGACACTGTAAGAGTTGCCCAGAGAGGTTGTGGATGCTCCTTCCCTGTAATCCTCCAAGGCCTTGTTGGAGGGGGTTCTGAGCAACTCAGTCTAGTGAAAAGTGTCCCAGCCCATGGCTAAAGAGCTGGAACTAGATAATGTTTAAGATGATCTTTTGGTTGTTTCCCTTCCAACCCAAAATATCTATAATTCTATGGAATTTCAAACTGAAGATCCCAAAATATATCTGAGAATAACAGGTCAACATTTCTATAAGATAGTCCAGTGTTAATACGCTTTGCTCTGCAGACTTTACCACTTTTCAGGAAAAATAGAAAATACCCTGTCTCTTGAAGATCAATGCAAATTTAACTATAATGTTGTTCAAATTCTTATTCTATCAAATTCCTCTCTGTGTGTTGGATTGATAGTCTCAAAAAATCAGGACAATGAGAAGATTCTAAGCTAATAACATTTTGTGAAAATAAGAAGCTGTTGAACACATAAAGACTTTTTTTTTTATTCCAATGTCATCACAAAGTGTTATCTCAGCTTAAGCTACATTGATTTGGGGAATTAATGACACTACTGAGATGAACTCATTTCAAATTACCTCAACTGCATGCATTAAAATCCAAATTGGAATATATGCCTAAGGATCTATTATTCAGACCTTACAAACACAAAATGTCACCTGCTCAGCCATGTCTCAAACCAAGAATTCCTTACGGGTTTAATGTGGGGTTTAATTCTATTTGGCTCTGCATTGCCTGAAACCAGTCTGAGAAGGAGCAATGTGTCACCAAAGGTAGGCTTGTGTTTAACAGATCCCCCTGCATGCTCCTGCACCAGATCACTAGAGCCTGATGTTCCTAAATTACCTGATTTGGGTCACTTTTCTCTATCTCTGTAAAAGCCAGCCTACAAAGTATAATCAAGGAGAAATTTTTTGCTCTTTGGTAGATGGCTTTGGACAAAATAGTTCAGTTTTCCTCTCAGTCCTTTCCAGACTACTGAGTACAGACAGACTGCAAAAAGTAGAAGAAGCTGGGCGTGGTAAGAAGCTGCTGCTGCTTCTTTTCAGCATTGGGGGTTTCAGAAAAAAGTAACTTAAAACAAGTACTGATAAATTATCAGCATCAAAACTGCATGAAGTACAGTGAGCAGTAGGGAGAAAATCCACACCGTATTTCCCCCTGCTTGAATGAGCATGCTTACCCTTCTTTCCTTGCTCTTAAACACAAAGTTCACGCAGAGATTTAGTTTTTATCAGGCAGACCACTTCTGTAGACAACTGGCATCCAGGAAATGAGTGACCTCCTGCAGTAAGCATTTCATTAGGGACACTGATAAACTCAGAAATCAATGCTACTTGTTCTCTGTGAAAACTACATCTTATTACACAAACTTATTGAAGAAGGTACAACAGAGGGAAACCCCCCCAAACAAGTCTGCTCTCTCTCAGAAAGGTAAATTATAATGGAGACCTGAATGCTGGACTTCAGTTTTATCTATAGATCAACTTCACTGCTACTTGAAAATCTGAAAGTATTTTTAATTTCCTTTCAGTTTTGCATTGTGTCTTTTAACTAGGGACACAGAGCACTAGAAACAGAAGTCTGAGCAAAATCATCTCAAAAAGGCATTCTACATACCTTACAGTGTGAAGGCTCTTCTGAAGCACTAATGATTAACAAATTGTTCAGAGAGTGAATCAAGCTTTATGCTATTTTTAAAGTAATTGTAATATGTAAGAGTTTAAAGAATTTCAGGAGTATATATAAGCAGAAGATATTCAAAGCATTTTGTTTGAATCAAAGTTAACTACAGCATTGAAAGCGTAAGAAGGCTTATGCAAGAATTGCTTACACAATGAATCATTGAGTAAAGAAACCTTTACTCACAGATATCAAAATTTGCATATGTAGATTAAAAAATTGTTCTATACATTACCAAATTTAAAAAACTTAGCACAGTTCCATACTACCAGGCAAGAATCTTACTCAAATCCTAATGTCAGACAATGTCTGAAGTCTAATCAAAACAGATTCTTATGTACAAAACAGTGTGTTTATATGTACAGCTCCCAAGAAATTTGAGATGCATTTCTAAGACAGAGTTTTTACTACAGTGCTTGCATTCTAGATTAAGAAAGCAATAATGTCTAAAAGTGAGGTAAATCTGTTGATTTTAAATGTATTTGAATTTAACATCAAGAAAATAAAAACAAAGTACAATTTTTGAAAATTGCAGTCTTTGGATCTATCTTTAATTATTTTTTTCTATAAAAGACAGCTAAGTAAAATTAGTCAATGTCATCTGTAAATAGTTTAATTATAGTTTCCTGTAAATAAATTCCGAATCTTATAGTTATGGAAAGAAAAAAAAAGCACAAAAACCCACAATTACAACAGGAGAGGATAATAGCCAAGTCCTTTACAGCCAGAAACCCAGGTGTGGGTTTTCATAATTATATTAGTTTTTCATAATTTCTGTAATAAATTACATTTTTAAACAACTGAAAAGAGAAATTCCTCTAAAAACTTGTGCTGAAAGTTGTAACGTATGGTACAATTATAATATATAGTGTAAAGTTTTATAAAATTAAAATATATAGAGGCCTATTTCTGTGTTCTTCAAAACAAGAACAAATAAAACAAAAATAAAGCAAAAATGAAGGCTGTCATACAAACAGAAATAGAACTCTTATAACTCTATATATTTTACAGCTTCATTCATTATTCTTTAGCAAGCCTTCACATCACATCAAGTATTATATTAGCAGATCAGGCTGCATGCATTCACACACTGATAGCAGAGATGTCACAAGTCTGAAGTGTGAGCTGTACAAATCATACAATATTCAAGGCAACAGATGGAGCCCTAGGAACAAAGCTTGAGACACTAGAAGAAGTTTCAACAACAGTAATTCATGGCTAAATTATGCCAATAAGCATAATGATTAAAACAAATAAAATAAAATAAAAAAATAGCAGTCCCATCCTTAAGAAAACCCCAACACCTTGTACCAAAAGCACAATGTCGGAATGCCTTGATATATACTATAAATCTTCTCTGCTGGTAATGCAGTCATACCTAATACCCAGCAGATGTGGGCACAAACTAAGGAAACATCAGCATTACTCAGAGAAAAACAAAGTGCCACTCATGTCAGCTACCTCAATTACAGCTATTCCCTCTACAGTCCTGGGAAATCCTTCCAGGATTTCAGTCCCTGAACACAGTTGCAGCAGCTGTTGATTCTCAAGCAGTTTTGAGGATGCTGCTGGCTATAAAAGTTTCTGTTTCAAGGTTTTTGCCTTGAGAGGTCATCATGTGGACATGGATACACCATCACACATGGGATTGCTGCCGCTAACAATCTTATTTATTTATTTGAATAACATACACACATGCACTGTGCTTTATTCCCTACTCTTTCAAGGAGGATATACAATCAACTCCCACAACAGATTCCTAATATTTGGACATACTTAATTTGTGAAGAGATGTGACATAAGACAGGTCTATGTGTGATTTAGTTTTAAATTATAAGACAGTCTCTCTTTTTAATTGCTTTTCTTCCAGTCACTCTAACGTGTTTTGAGCAGGTGTAGAAATGAAGCTTGTTTCAATCGACTCTAAATGAATAAATATTAACAGTTTGCACCTCTAGACCTTGTAGAAGAAACTGTCAAAGTGATTAATGAAGCCTAATATATAAATTTAGATTCTTCCCATTGCCACTGCCCAACCCAAGTTGTGAGTTGGGCTGCATATGGGGGATTATGCAACAAAGTTGTAGGTGGTCTATCAGCAACTCTGAGAAACTGTAGGGAAAATTTCAGATTACACCCTTGTTTCCTACCTTTAAGGGAACATAATTGTTTTCTGTCAGGCTGTCATGGAATTAAAACACCCACTGGGACTGGCAGGACATTTGTCACCTATCCTAGGCAAGCATATTAAGAAGGATGACTTCAAACCACATCTCCTAAAGCTGCAGTCTGCACCAAGTGAGCACTTCAAGGTTGCCTATCAAGAGGAGTTCACTGAAATGAGAGAGTTTGAAGAGCATCTGCTCTCCCAAGGCCACTCTTTAGGTGATGGTGTAAAAGGCCACCCTGTAACCAGTGCAGAGATTTAAGAAGCATAAGAAAGAGAACAGAAAAAAGTGTAAAAATGCAACATGCCCACAAGACCCAAACTCCCTTAGGTTTAAACTAAATATCCCTGTTCTTGATACGATTCTTTTTCTACCTAGAAGAGGTAGCAATAAAAACAGTGGTTCAAATTCTGTTTAAAGTAATATTCTTTATTGTAAGTTATGCTGCATCATTTTTATTTTGGGTTTTTAATTAATATTCCTAAAAAACAGTACATACCTTTCTCGTGCTGATATTGGTGCTACTGACACGGCTTTTGTACCATTTCTTTTCTAGTTTGTGAATATTTTTTCAAGAGCCTGCTGTTATGAAATTCCTTAGTTTAAAAGTAAATAGCTGAAAAAATATCTAAGTTTCTCTCACTAAAATGCTCAGAGGAATAGATGATGCATAGCATTTTATTTTTAAGGGTAAAGAAAGAACAAGGTCTCATCTTTGGTGCCTGCAAAAAAAATATAAGATTAGAGAAGGTGGGTAGAACTACTGTGTAAATGAACCAACAAGTGGGAAAGAAGAAACTTAACAGACAATTTTGATAGTACTGAAACAGGTAAATGTCAGCCCAAACAGTAACATCATCAGTCAATGCTCATGATGGATAAAAGTGTTCTAGTTACTTCAGATGACTTCCTAGCTATATATTGATATATTAATATACATATACATACATAGTCTCAAAAGTTGTTTTCAAGGGAGTGAAACTTGGTCTCTGGAGTCTTAATTAAGAGTTGTTTTACTATGGGAGAGTCATGAAAAATAGTGCTAGAGGTTCATGTAGGAACTAATCTCCATTTAAATCAATGGATTTGAGCTTAAGCCAATTTCAAACAAAAAAAAAAGAACCAAGTAAATGATTGCTTGCAAGATTAAAAGCAAGACCATGCAGTGGCATAAAACAGTAAGATTTGTGTTATGAAGGGTCTCAAGGACCCAAAATGCTATTTTGGGTATGTATATTGAAGGCAATAAAACAACTACCCTTGCTTGTCTAAATCTAGACACACAGATGTATCTTGCAAGATAAGGAGAGACCATGGAAACAAGTCCTCTGAAGAACTGGCACAGCTTTTTAACATATCCTGCAGGGTTTCCCCAAGTGCAGGGCATACACAATGAACAAGAAAATAGAAAAGGAACATATAAGGAACAACATTTACCATTGTCTACAGCTCGTCTTCAGGGGCAGAATGAAAAATGAAGTACAAAGAAAATGCAAGGATGCAGAGACAGAACAGTTTTATAGTGGTTAAGTTCAAGTATTATTTTCAGAAAATATGTGTGTGTCTTTATGCTGAACTTAAACATCCCTGGGTAACAACAGTGATTGCTTTATTTTCAGGATGAGATCAGAAGATTCTTGCAATACTCTGTTAGTCTTATAACAACTTCTGTTAGTCCTTGTTTAGTGATTGAGGAATTATGCTCAATCTCAAGACCTTTTGTTATTTTGTAGAGGAGTAAAACTGGCAATTAAGAATTTTAGTTAGATACAAGGTTTTTATTTTGGATTTGTTTTCAAATACTGATATTAAGGAAGACAGAGACTGTAGCCCTAAATATTTTTGCATATACTTTTCTGGTTTTAAGTTAATTAGGTCTGTATGGTATTTCAGTATCATTACAACAACAAAAATACTTGAGTAGGGAGAGAGTTTTCTTCATATTTACAATTAAAAAGACTACTATCACTATTAATATACACACATTGTAACTGCTTGAGCCTGTAAGTGTCATTAAAGCTCAGACATTTAAATGTGCATTGTCTATGGCAAGGTCTTCATAGAAAATTAAGGAAAGAAACCCCTTAAGAAGCAAGCACATGTGCTCCTAACTAAAGCACTGTGCAGAAGAACTTGGAATTTTTGTGATTTCCTAAAATTCTATGACAACTTCTGACTCATAACTGGCCTGTCTCAGTATTAAAATCTGTCTATGACAGGAGCTGGGTTGCACAAACTACAGCTATGTTGGGTTTGTTGCTCTCTACCTGCTCTGAAAGAAGAGAATTTAAGACATAGCAAAAGTTTCAAAACAATTGCTACTTTTTTCCTATTACTATGAAACAAACTGGCCTTCCAGAGAGTGCATTCACTGCAGCAGGACGTTTATCATTGTTATTCTTATTTTCAGCCAAGCATATGGAGTTTTTCCCTTTCTAGGTTAAGTCTTCCATGCCAGATGCACACACGAAGCCCAAGAGATCACTTGGAAAGCTGCACATAAAACCAAAACACAGACTGGATGAAAGAATGCTCCCAAAGGTTTTTGTTACAAGGGAACCAATTTACTGAAACGACAGAACTTTCCTATCCACATTTAAGTTTGCATACATCACTCACTGCCAATACCAGGATATAAGCAAGTGGGAAGAAAAATAAAAGCCTCCAGTGAAAATTAAACATCCAGAAACAAGAACAGTAAGAATCACAATTTTCATGATTTTTGCAGTGGTTTCTTAGAGATACATGTAAGAAGGACAGAGAAACATTCAGTGTAAAAAGTGAGAAAGATGAGAGAAAGCCACAATCAGTGTTTGATGCACTTCTGCCAACAGGAATCTGCTTGCACATATGGAGCCCAAACAATGCTCCAAAACTTGTGTAATTAAATATTATTCCAGATCTTCAAAGAGAAATTCCAGGATGTGTTTAAGAACACAGATTTCCACTCCTGACACAACATTTTTTAGATGAAGTTTGTTTTTCCTTAAGGTGAGCAAAGCTTTCAGAAAGCAGGATGTTTCTTTGTTGTGTTTTCAGACACAGAAGGGACAAGATTTTTAATGGAAGGACCTAGGGAAGCACAGAGGCACCTGGAATGGCTTTTCCAGGCTTTGTGAAAGATTTCCACTCCTTCCCCCACCCCACAGGAGGCTTCTCATTCTTACCTTTGGCATTCACACAAACCTGAAAGTTAAAGAACTCATTTGTCACTGTATTTGTTTCATTAGATAGCATGTTGCAACATGCATTTGAAGTCCACAGCATTCTGAATTTATATGTTTTCTCCTCCAACAGTTATTACAATCTTTCCACCTTTTACATACAGCAAACTATAATGTAGTTACTGAACCATGTGTAGTATGCAGAGATACCCAATATTAATTGCTCAATCAGCCAGCATTGACACACTGGATTTAACATGCCACATTGCATTACTGATTATATTTCTAATCTTACTAAGTCAATCTGGGGTGAAGACATCTGCAGTTTGGTTGGAGTATTTTGTAAACACCTGTTTCCTTAACTATTGTAGTACCACTAGTTTGGATGGAAGCAGACACCTCATACCTTGAATATTTTGGTGCCTGATTGCACACTTCATAAATATTTATTTCATTAACTTTTGTTCACTCTTCCAAAAAAACAAACCCTGCATTTTATTGGAAAGATTAGTTTTACTAGTATTGCATATAGTGAATTAATTTGTTCTGCACCAAAGTTGCTTCAATTCTTTTTTAAGAAAATCAATACAGTATTTTCTGAGTTTTCTCCTACTACAAAGGAGGAGAATACGTACCAGTACAGGCATGCTTAAATCCACTATCACTATTGTCTTATGTTCTCCAGTTTTTTAATCAGAAAATATGTTGTTAAATACACCATTATGGAAGAAGGCCAGTATACATGAACAATCACCTCAACTTTATATAACAGAACATTTAACCACAAAAATAGAAGACAATACTAAGCTAAAATATCTGTAATTTTCAAGTGTTACATTATCAGAAAACTGAGATGGCCATTTTGTAGCAGGCTTTCAGTCTTTTTTTTTCCCCATGAGACTATCACAACTGCTATACAGAACTTCTCAGACCAATTTTTACTCTAAAGTAAGAACTATTTTGCAAAGAAATTAAAGGAATTAATGTGGTAAAGAACAGACAGCATAAACAGCTTTGGAATTTTGGATAAAACTAAGAACACTCAACTTTTAAGACAACTACATGAAACTGTACCTTGCTGATTAAATGAGACTAACAATTGAACTGTCTTGTAGCAACCGTGCCTAGTAAGTAACAACAGTTTTATTTTACAGCTTATGGACCAGAAGGAAGTATCAGTAACTCCTACAATTTCTGTGCTTTGATGGCAGAATGTGCCTCCTATGTCTGTGATTTGTCCTTGCCTACCTCATTAAGCTCTAAGGAGCAATGAAATAAGTCAACTGATTCCAGGCTACTTCCTGACAATTAAGAACTGAAATAAGCATAGAGCTAGCTATCTTTAGTAAATTCACTGCTACCCTAGAAAATTTAGGAGAGTAAATGAATAGAGATGAAGTACAACGCAGCTGCGTGAGCCACAGCTCACCACCTGAGCAACGTGCAGAAGAGCAATTAAAATACTAGTCTGAGTTGTAAAACTTATTTCTCTTACAGTTAGGAACCATCTTGATTTTATTTTCTTGTCTTATAATACATCTTACAGACACAAGAACAACACGTTACCTTTTGGAATAAATCTATAAAAGCATTTATGCTCCAAATTTCAGCACTGTGATAAATACTATGGATATAAGATGATGTCAGATCATTTTATTTCCCTGCCACACATTCTGTAGATGAGAAAATGAGAGAGTTTTTCCTGAGATTACTTACCCATGAAGTTCAGATAGCTCTCTCCTCCGAGTGCATGAGTAATGAGACGAATCATTTTATGAAGCTGTATCCCACGATCAATAACTGGCGTCAGAGGCATGAGCACACTCATGTTTGTGTACATCTCTGCATCCATCAGGCGAAAGGCCAGTGTCTTATCACCAACCAGAGCCTAGAACAGCCAACAGAAGTGTTTCTAAAATTTTTGCATGTTTTTAAGCAGGTGGTCTGTGTTGTAGGGGGAAGACTTGCAAGATTGCTGAGGAGCCAAGGGTGTGGCTCAGCATGCATGACACAGTCCCTGCTCCTAAAGAAAGCATCCTGCCACTGCCCATGATCACGAGGTCATGGTGACCCTACCTTCTGATCACTGCATTTATGCACTGGGTGATGTGCAATATAGATCTGCTGACAAAACCTAAAAGATGTAAACTGAGGCAGGGACATCCATGAGCTGAGCTTGGGCTGCTGTCAGCCCCAATTGTCTGTTTTCCCCTTGCCCTCCTCCCCCTGGTTACTGGGGCTCCTGGACTGATGGGACTGAGTGTATATGATAATGGCCCAGCCACTGGCTAACCCCTAGTCCTACATTTCACCTGATGGGACCACACTGCATAATTACTTCTAAGAACCTTTTCACCTACAGATATGAAATGTGAAACATCTGCTTCAACTCAGTAAGGGAAAAGTGACCATTTGGGAACTTTTATAGGAAACACAAAAAAAAAAAGCAAGTGAACATCTAAAGTAAAAGTTCCTGGAATGTAAAAATAAATGGGTATTAACAAAACTCTGATTTAGACATGCAGAATGAGTATGAAGCATTCGTTTATATGCAGTCAAGAATGTGATTGGTTTCCTGTGATTTCACACAAAAAATAAAAACTGAATTACTAACTTGCTAGTGCAAGCCCACAAAATGCTATTCAATATATTAGCAGGCAGGCAGCTGAAAACATTTTGGAGCACTTATATTTAAACAGCTGATTTTTGTTCAATTAGACCAATTTTTGTTTTATACTCTTAAAGGAAAACTTACTAAATTCCAGAGATACAGCTGCATTGTAAACAGGTCTAGCTGAAAAGCACCATCATCCTTTCATTCTCCAACTGATAATATAACAGCATATATAGATTATTCCCTTAAATAAAAAATAATCTATTTAAAGGAAAAAGAAATGCCTATGTGACAAGGACAAGACTGAAAACGGCAATGAACAACTATCTTCTGGACTCAGAATATGGCATTTGTTAGTGCCATTTAATATCCCCTAATCTTTCCACTGGAAGAGAATCTAAGTGTTCCCTATTCACGTTTTCTGTGGCAGCTGGGATTTTATAAATGGATATATTTGCCCCTTCAATGATCTTTTAACTACTCCAAAGAATCTTACTCTGTTTAGCTTTTTTTTTCTTATGAAAATCAATCCACACCTGCTATTCCTCTCTCACAGCATTTTTTCCAGTTATGCTGTATATCCTTTAAGATACAGGGCCAAACCTGCCTCCAACACTCAAGATGCACACAAACCACGAAAGCCTGCAGTGGCATACTGATTGTGCTCTTTGCTCCATTCCACTCATAATAATTCCAGGACTGCATCTGCTTTTTTGACAGCTATTAGCTTTGGAGTTGCTATTTTTCACACTCTTCTTATAACCACAAGGCCTTGTATTCTAACTGAAAACAGTCAGCTCCTAACCCATTACAACACATCAGAAAGCATCACCTCAAGCACCTTCAGACTGAATTTTATCTACACTTTTTGTTTCACTATCCTACTTTTCACATATCAGCCTGATGTACACCTGTAATCATTGTTTCATTTTAATCAAAAATAATGAGATTTTTTCCAAAGTATGACATTCTAAACTGAAAATGCATAGTATATGGAAAACAACTCAATTGCTAAAAACCAGCATGAAATAAAAGAACAGCAACAGTAATTTATATGTCATGCTTTAGGGTGAAGAATCAGCTTTGATGAAAGCAGCTTATCATAGAAAAATATACATTTCCAAGTAATTTCTGAAGTTCTTTACCAGGATCATGCATTAAAAGGATACTGTAACAGACTCTTGAGATTAGAATGTAAATAGGTACACAACATGGATATAATGAATGGTAAATTCAGAATGCACTTTTCAAAATATACAACTTGGTTTGGACACTTCTGTTGACATTTATTATAGAAAGTACAGGAATTAGAATATCAACCTCTATGATGTAAATGAAAGAGCTGAAGATAAGTTACTTAAATAAAATATCCATTTTCTAATAAAACATTTAAAATTCCTAATTTTACAATTCCCAAATTACATGTTTTCTCACTCTTCAGAAACAAGGGTTAAAAAGATTGTGGGAGATGAGTGTTATCCAAACTTATCATTACTTTTTCATTTTTCCATACACAGAACTATTTCAATTGCTGTGCTTTGAACAAAACTGTTACAGAATGTTTCATTTAGGTCTCACAAGAGGATGTTTGCAATTGAAGACACAAACAAATTTCTTAAATTGGGATACTGTTTATCCTTATCATAAGTAGTGTTCCAGCTTGCTTAATGGAAACAGAACTTTTGAAAGTGTGGGTTATACACCTTTGACTCATTTCTTAAAAACAAAACAAATCTGAAAACTAATATTATCCACGCACTCCAGGAAGGATTCCTTTATGAAAATGAAGGATTTTTGTCATAAAATAAAACCACAGCAAAACCAAACAAACAAACCTCCCCCCAACAAGAACAACAAAGAAACAAACCAACAAAACAACCCAAAACAAACAAACAAGCCAACAAAAACAACAACAACAATAAAGGTTAAAAAAATGAGCAAAAGTCCAAATCTACCTATTTCTGAAATTCTTGCCATCCTTCTCAACTCCTTTCTGATCTTTAAAAAATGAAAGCCCCCAAGACTCTAAACAAGATCAGTGACTTGCTCATGAACAAAGAAGCAGCTGAAAGTACCTGGTCATGACTCTCTGCATAAGCAATGTATTTTTCTTCATGCCGCCTGTTTGTCAATGTATGCACAATATTGCCCATGTTCCAGTCTTCATCTTTCAGCTCCTTAATTATCTAGAGAAATAAAAGAAAGATTACTGAAAAGCTGTTTTAACTAAAAGCACATTAGATTATCTTGGCACAGAAATTTCCAATGGATTGTGAACTGTATTCTTGTGTTCCCAAGTTTTGAAGTGATGAGTTCTCTGAAAATCAAAAGAGTTGTTTCTTTTTTCTTTCCAATTTTATCACTTAATGATAATAACTAGAATACTTTGTTTCTTCTTTACCACCCTGGGGAAGCACAGACAACAGGATTTGCCATTTATCCTGTGAATCCTCTGAAACAGTGGATACTGTGATTGATTGGACCTGCAAGAGAGGACTGCACCAAAACCAAGGAAGAAAAAATGTGGGCACACACCTTCCTGGTTCACAATATCAGGAGATGCTACCCTGGCATGTGGGAGCTTCCAGCTAAAGCTTAATTACTGGGCAGTGTGGTGCCACCTCCTGATTTTTAGCAATTGAAATTAAATCCCATTAATAGGAACTTTCTGCTTCATATCACATAATTTCCTTCCTCTGCTAAATCTAGCTCAATCTCACTGATAGCTTTTTTCTTTTTTTCTACACCACTTTGTAGACCTCCATTGATCACTATGACTTAAATGCATATATGCAAATGTACAGACATAAAAACAGAAGTGTTAAAAAGGCAATAGTACCAAGATGGCCAATATCACACCATAAAATCTAACATTATAATTGTAACTGCCCATATACTCCTAAACAGTCTTTTTTTCCCCCCTTTCTTTGTTTATTTTTTATTTTTTTAAGACCATAAATTCTGGCTCTGAACACATCAAGGGCCCTAGGCAGTATCAAGTTATGTACTACATCTCTCTTTAATCTGAACTAGTACAGCTACTGCTGTGACAAGCAGTTTATCTTTCTTACTTTCACAGATCCCTCAGAATTCTTTCATGGAATCTTTTGGAGATCCTCCAGTTTTCAAACTGATTTTAATAAATTGCCTAGAAAACTTACTATTAACAAGTATGTACTTAAAAACTGGAGAGGAATGAGAGCAAGAAGCCTAGGAGAGTTTGATAAGAGCTGATAAACTGTTTCTTAACTTCTCCCTTCCAATGATCTCAGCTTTACTTTTCCCTTCAAGAAACTCTGGCATCACCTCTAACTCCATGTCTCTACTGTGGTCACTTATTTGCAGTTTCTTTGGCAACAAGCTTCCTGCCTACATCACTCTAAGTTCTTGTACAAGCCCAGCCAACAACTGATTTGCACCCAACATCCCATCAGCATCCCATGCTGTCCCAGGTCAAGTACATGCTTAAGCAGGAAAAAGTGACATTTCCTCCAGTTGAACAACAGAATTTACTGCACCACTATTATGTTTCCTATGCAAGTGTTGTGAATTAAATTAAGCAGATCATATCAGAGACTGCTAAATTAGATTATCAACTTTTTGAACTTGTAAAATTCTACACTCTGTTTTTTTCCCATGTAACATGAACTTGGTCACTTGCATTTTGCCTACCTAGGAAATTGCTCATCTTGGCTGCCCTAAGGTGTGGTAAGGAACAAAACAAAAGCCAAAAAACAAACAACAAAACATCACTATTAGTTATTTGTTGTTAAAAAAAATATGAACCTTGCTGCATTCCAGGACATAAATATTTAAATTACACATTCCAAATTTTAATGATGCTGTCTCTGTTGGAAAAGCTGTCAAGTTTGTCTTCCGAGAAGAGGTTTGAAATCTGTTTTTTAATTGGCCCTCTACCTCCTAGTTAGACAACTGAAAGATGCTGTGGGTAAGTTAATTTTTTAATATTATTTTTAGCTACTCATTATATTTATTGAAGCATTAATGGCCATATAAAACATCTATTGTTTTCAGATCATCATGACAGCCCAAAGTATTTGGGTGTAAACTTCTATTTAACTGAAAAACATTCTTTAAAAACATCAGCAGAAGCCTTTTCAAATAACTTGGTGTTTTATGCCTTTTCTTGTGATTGTCTACATTAAAGAAAAGGTGATATATGTAGTCAGAATTTATTAATATATTATTGTTCTTCAGCATTTACAGTTTTTTATTATTCTTTTTGTAATCCCCCTGGGTCAACTGCAAGTGTTTGTGTAATTCACTTAGGTCTACTTTGCTTAGACTTTCAGGTCTATCTATATTCAATGCCAATTTCCATGCCCAATGTCAGGAGGGTTCATTGCATGTTTTTGGAGTGATACTTTATTGGGTTTTTTTTTATATTTATATGCGTATGGTTTATTTTTTATCTACCTGTTCACATTCGATATAGATTACACATTCTACAGCTGTTGCAAGGTACAGGTCATTTCAAAGAAATTGAGCTTATGTGTATTGTATGAAGAAAACAATTATCAGCTGGAATGCAAATCCCAGCTCCTGAACTTCCTCACCTGAAAGCTACATAACATCTGACAGCTCTCATTTCAGCCTCTAATACCTGTGCTCAAGCCTGTCAGAATTTATTTCAATAGCACATTAACACAAGAGAAAGCAAAACTTGTCAGAAGGATTCAGAAGTGTTTATGTGGGTGCACTGACAGAGAAAAAAACCCCACTTTGAAGAGCACAATGTATTTTTTGAGAAGTTCTCACCTGTATCCACTTATCTGGAATGGCCATGGCGAGTCGATAATCGAAACCCCCTCCTCCCTCTGCGACAGGCCGACAGAGAGCTGGCATCCCAGAGACATCCTGAAACACAAAACACACCCCACAGCGTAATTCCCACAGCACTGCAAATATTACTACATATTTTCTACCCTATAGAACTACTGATATACAAACTCTCTATAAGCAGCTTCACAGATTGACCTGGTTAAGGGAGATAAGAATAAATTTAAATCAGCTATTAGTACACCCAGATGTGCTGTTTGGATGCAAAAGTTACAAAGAAAAGCATTATGAATTTTCTCATCAAATGCTCTACCTCAAAATATTTTAATAGAGTGGATATTTGAATGGGAAGAGACCTCAGTAGATGCAGAGTTTGAAATAATTAGCTCTCTTGAGCTCCAAGTAATCAATAGAAAGTACAAAGTAGTCAACAAAAGACAAATTAAACCTTCATTTTGTTTATTGATATTTTGCATAAGGAATGGCATAAAAAAAGGTTAAATATAAAGTACACTAAAGAAAAAAAATACAATTTCTACTCTTTTCCCAAAACCCAACCTATTGATCCAGCTAGTCCTGGAAAGTGACATGGTCTTACTGCATAATTTTCCAGTTTCATATTGATAGAAGCTGACTATTCTTAAATTTGTAATTCCAAGTTCTCAAAATATTTATTTCACCATGTCGTTAGGCAATTTTATCACGCAGCATTCTTTTCTAAAGTTATCTGGACAGAAAATGCAACTCTCCAATAATTGCAAAATAGCCATCAGTACTCAATTTTATTAACTTTTGTGGGGGAATGGCTTCTCACTAACAGTGGTTATGGATTTACAAACACCTCTCGCTTCTACACAAGAGAATTTATGGAATTAATACTGACTAGGACCAGGGCTTAATTAAGAAGCTCGTTTTGATTTTCTGGATTCAATCCAGTTTTCAATCCAATTGCTGCACTGGAATAGTGAAGATATTTACACTTGAACTCATACACATGTACACGTACAGGCTTACACTGACACAAGGGAGGAGATCAACCAGACCACCACAGAGCTCGGGGATGGCATCCCAGGGGTGGAAGGCAGGGCTGCCATCCAGAGGGACTTGCTGAAGGAATCAACCAACAGAAATGTCACCATGGAATGTCACCAAGTTAATCCCAACCCTGGGATGGGACACCTCCTGCATCCATACGGGCTGGGCCAGCAGCTCTGCTGGGAAGGAAGGGCCTGGGGCTGTGGGCCAGCAGCAAGCTGAGCTTAAGCCAGCAGCCTGGCCGGGCAGCAGGGATGGCCAGCACATCCCAGGCTGTGTGAACAGCAAAGCCAGGAGATCAAAGGAGGGCATTATCCCCCTTCTGTCAGCAGCCACTGGATCACACAGGGAATTGCATCCACATTCCACTGCATCCATGCTGTATAAAACAAACAGTGAAGGGGGAATTCTTTATAAACTTTTATATGTGATAAAAAGTTCAATAACTCTCCTAAATTGGTCAGAAAGGATAGACACAGACTATTGGTCTCTAGGACATGATGATATGAAATAAAAGACTTTTTCTTTGATGCCATGATGCCTACCTGGGCAAGGTCCAAGTCTGAGATCTAAGCAGCTCCCATCTACATTAGTCACAATACTGAAAATCAGATTTTTGGGAAGTAAAATTCCAATTTTAACAGTATTTACATCTATGTCTACAAATTTTAACTGGACACACACACAAAAAAAAAGAAAAAAAAAATAGTTTGTTCAGTAGATCTTCTATGAAATGTAACTTCTACAGGAAACTTCCTAGCCTGGTACAGCCCTCAGACTACAACCCTGATTACTGATCTTCCACATAGGGGACAGTGAAGTGGCAACAAGTGATCCAAGGGGGGTCAAAAAGGACTTTAGGGACTTGGGACAGTAAGGGAAACTGAGGCAGAAGCCCTATTCTCTATAACTAGTTGAAGGTGGTGACATTGAAAGAAATGGACGGACTGAGTCAATTCATACACCGTTCCATGGCTGGTGTCACTGCCAAAACTTTGGGGTTTTTGACACTGGAACGGCCACAGCACCAGGCATGCTGGCCTCAGACAGGAATCACATTTCTCAGTGATGTCTGTATTGGAACTAGTTTAAGTGGGCCTGTGGGAGTCTCACGAGGTTTAACAAGACAAGTCCAAGGGGCTGCACCTGGGTTAGGGTAAACCCCATGATCAATGCAGGCTGGGGATTAAGAGATGCAGAGCAGCCCTGGGGAGAAGGACTTGGGGCTGCTGGTGGGTGAGAGGCTGGACAGGAGCTGTCAGTGTGCTCTTGCAGCCCATAAATCCAAATCTGCCCTGGGCTGTACCCAAAGTGAGCAGGAGGAGAGAGAGGAGATTCTGCCCCACACTGCTGAGACCCCACCTGCAGTGCTGCATCCAGCCCTGGGCTCTCAGCACAGGAGGGACATGGAGCTGCTGGAGCCTGACCAGAGAACATCAAGGTGATCAGAGGGGTGGAGCAGCTCTGCTATGAGGAAAGGATGAGACAATTGGGATTGTTCTGCCTGGGGAAAAAAAAGGCTTTGTGGTGACCTGATTGCAGCCTTCCAGTACTGAAGGGAGCCCACAAAAGAAACGGAGAGAACTTCTTGCAAGGGTGTGTAGTGACAGAACAAGGGGCAATGGCTTCAAATAGAAAGAGGGTAGGTTTAGATTAAATATTCACAAGAAATTCTTTACTTGAGGGTGGAACATGTTTCCCAGAGAAACTGTGGCTGCCCCATCCCTGGAAGTGTTGGATGGGGCTCTGAGATACCTGGCCCAGTGGAAAGTGTCCCTGTTTGTTGGGGACCTGGGCCCCCGCAGGGGTTCGAGCCCTTGGCTCCTGTCCCTGTCTTCTGCCTTCGAGAGTCTCTTCCTTCAGTTCTTCATGTTGAAAAGAATGAAGCAAGACATCTTTGCTGTTTCATGAGTTGTTTATTTTTCTTATCAAGACCTCGGAGGCAGAGGCAGCAACCTCTGAGGACACCAGGGCAGAAAGGCAATGGCTGCAGATCAGCAGCTACTTTTATATCTTACTAACAACCATTCAATAAACAATACATATCTTATTTTGTTTCCAACACCAGTAAACCCTCATCTTATTGATATGTCTTTTCAATGCTAACTTTTTTCCACCAATCAACACACCACAGGAACTGGTGTCAGAGAAGAGAGGAAGAGAATGAGGAGAGAGGAGAAGAAGAAGAAACCAAAACCCAAAAAATCTCCATCTTGTCCCTATGTAATACATAGAGCAAGATCCTAAAACTACAACTAAACTCTCTGTGGTACACTAAACAAAAATCTCTTCACCTCTCTGGTCCATTCAGGTTCTTTCAAAAGTGGAGGGAGCTTCTCCAAAAGCCTAGGTCACTGGCTAGGCCACTTTTGAGGAGCTCTGGGGATATAAAGAAACCACCAGAGGAGCAGGAGAAGCTTCCAGGCTTCCCTGGACTCTGACACCTGTTCAAAGCAGGGGCTTGGAACTTGATGATCTTTGAGGTCCCTTCCAGCCCAGGCCATTCTATGATGCTATGATTAAATAGCTATTTTCTAAGCATTTGTTCAGACCAGGTTTGAAAAGAGCTGCATATAAAAATAGAAACCACAGCATACCGTGTCTTTGCCTGTTTGTGTTTATAATACTTCAGGCATGACATAATTTTACTTAACATTTTTTTCCCATTATAAAGAACTTTAATCACCGCTTTATTTAGAAAACCAAAATGAAAAATAAGCGTATACTCAGTTACACCTAAAAAATTAGCAATTACTAAGACAGTGAATATACAGAATATTAAAAAGCTATAAAAATCACCAATTAATTACATTAATTAAGGAATATATTATAATTAGTTATGGCTAGAGAAAAACATTTTTCTCACATGGCACTGATTCTATAGGCAAGCAGACATTCTTCATTGCCTTTTGTAATTTTCAATTATGTCAATAATTTCTCCTTCTGAAATTCTCCTTTAACCATGCAGCACATTGATCAATTCTATGATTCATGTAGCAACTTCCCGAGGCAGAAAATTATGTAATGAAAAAGAAGCAGCTCTCAACTTAAGCAAGAGAAACTGAAGACACATCTTATTATTAAAAATAGAAAAAAAGAACTCTTAGGCCAGGTAGTACAAGACAACTAAACTCAGAATTTCTGTGGTAGGAATGCTTATAATCTAGGACTACCTAGAAAATTAACTGATTTGATTTCAAATAAGCCTACAGCTCAGTGAAACCACCTCAAATTTACTACTGATTGCTCCCCAGATGCTGTTTTGGTAGCTTGTCACTTAGCTCTTAGCAGTGGTTGTCTATAATAGAAAACTTTACCATAAGTAAGAAATGAATTTAAGCAGTATTTTGTTTCCTAAAGATAAATAGAGAACTCTTAAGCAACACAAATCCTTTTATTAGAAATCCATATGGTCCCTAATGATATCAGATGGATCCAACTTTTTCTTTTAAACAAAATGAATTATTTAAACATAATAAGAGAAAAAAATCCTCTATGTTTAAATGATTTTTTTCTGGATAAACAAAAAAATATCAATGAAAATATTCACAGAATTTTGAAAGCTCTGTTGTTTCATACTCTTAGAAGCTCCATGTCCCAGAAACATTTCTCAGTCAAAAATTTTATCTCAATCAACTCAAGTAATACAGTCTATTTACGCCTTTAGAAACCTGGAGAAACCTAATAATAAATTTAAATTGGCCTATATATTCAACATTTATAAGTTTATTGCATTTAATTTGAAGGGTAACTGTCAGATATACCAATATAATTCAAAATATGCAAAACATCATTAGGGCTGTTAATCTTTAGTACCACAGAGCACTACTGACAAATGGCTATCATGCACAAGCAATATACTAATAAAACCAATTTTCATTACAAGTTCAAGGTGATGAAGGGAAAAAAACAAGAAAAAGAAATTGCCACATTAATTAATAATCTATTAATGCAGAGAAAATTCCCAAAGTGCATATTCAGGTTGTTTTTCCCCACCAGGCGAAGTCTGCCCACTAATTAATATTTTTTAGCTCATGTCACTGCTTGAGTACCCAAAGTGTGACTTGGTAATTAACAGGAAATTCACATCCTAAAGCAAAGTAATCAATATTAATGCCACTGAGGATGGCAAAATGATCTTACCTCTGCTATGGTTATGCATTCTGGGTGCAAGGAATTAATCATGTGATTAGCCAGCATCAGGTAACATAAAGCATCTTCATCCACATGTAGGCCAAAATACTCATTGTAATCTCCACTGAACCCCGTGCCTAATAAGACAAGAAGTTTTAAAAGCCACAGTGGAGGTTTTTTTAGATAACACAGGTATTTTACACAGTATTTCATTTTATAAGCACAAAATGTGTTAATGATTTTCCATCTATCCTCATAGCAACAAAGCCAGATATTAGCAACTCCAGAATTTTTTTGATCATTCACAGAATATCCTGAGTTGGAAGAGACCCATCAGGAGCACTGAGCCCAACTCCCGGCCTAGCACAGGACCATCCCCAAGAATCACACCCTCTATCATCCACGTGCTTTAGGAATCTTCTGAATCTGTTTGTGCCAGCTGTGCTGTGCTCCCATCCAACCATCCACTATGGCACTCCAGTCACAGGACTCATCCCACCAGTTTTGCTTATGCCAGTGATGTCAAATCCCTGGGACTTGGCCAGAGCTTTAAGCTCCTCTTGTTTCTTCCTCATGCTGTGTGTGTTGGTACAGAAATTTCCACACTTCCAGTGTGGTTTGTTCTAGCTGATAACTCATGGAGCAGACTGAGGGATCTCCCTAGTGCTTATGTCCTTACATTTCGGGTGTGCCATCCTGTTGCTCATCACTAGCAAGCCTGGTTTTATCCTTTTCCCCCTCCCATCTAGTTTCAAGCTCTATCGATGAGCCCTGCTGGCTCCTGTGCTAAAGCCCTTTTTCCCCTCTGAGAAACAGTGAACTTTACAGCAACAGAGCTGCAAGAGGACTGCTGAGATGAGAGCTGACACACTGCTTACCAATGCCGTGGTGGTGATACAACATAGACGTGACACCATCAAATCGGAATCCGTCGAAGCGATAGTCTTCGATCCACATCCTCAAATTCGACAGAAGGAATCTCAAGACTTCCCAGCTGAAATAACATGAGAATAGTTTATTAAGCTTTAAACACCTTGGGATCAACTAGAGTTCCTAATACAATGTTCCCCACTTGCACATATGGTACATGAACTGTACATTTTACCATTTTAATGATTTCTTCCCCGTTTTTCATTCACCTTTCCCTGAAAAGTTTGTCTTTAAGTCTTTGACTTTTTACTGCACAAAATCTTCAGACTGAAGATAGGAGGTTAGTAAAAACTGTCAGCTCTCTACATAGACATCTAACAGGGTAGTGTCTGAACACATGTACTATATTTTACTACCCATACTTGCTGGTGTAATTTTCCTTTCCCTCTCTAAAGATGGTTACACACTGTGGGAAAAGATGTAACAGAAATGGAAATAAAATTTTAATAGGCAAGATTTTCTCCCCCAGATTTTATGGATTTACAGCAACTTTGAGTCATAATTAAAGCTATCTTTCCCAATTAATTACAAATCACATGTCACTGGTAGAGTACCAAATCACCTGTGTGGCAACTTTAAACATTTGAAAAGTAAACCAAGGGGAAGTTGATGAGGTATATTTTGAAATTCAGAACAACAGGAATGAGGTATAACAGACACACATACATACACAAAGCATGGAGATGAAATCAAAATATAAAGGAGGTTCCAAAGTGAGCAAGCATGTGGAAACATTCATGAACAGAATCTGATATTAAGGAAAAAAATAGTTTCATGAACAGTTTTCGTACTATTCATCACCTCCTCTCCCAGGACACTGCAGCTTCAAAAGATCCTCACATCTTGTTTCTACAGTTTACCCTCCATGGCACAGCCCTCTCTGACACCCTCAGGTGCATCTCCTGCCAGCCACATCTCAGAAGAGCTCGCCCATCTCACCAGCCAACACCTGATGAGGTGGAACTGGTTTTGCCCATGTCTTCAACACTTGCCAATGTGTTTCTCTCCAACCAATTTCCCAAGACATCATAACTATGACCCTGCTTCCTACCAAGTTTCTCTTTGGAGAAGAGCACCAGCCACACAGCAGCGTGCAGGGTCCCTCCAGCCACCCTCTGGTGCATGAGGCAGAAGGGACAACCTCACACAAACCACACCACAATTTACCCATGCACGTGGTAGGCATAAAGCAGTGAGGGGGACCCTTCCTACCCTTCACTTAACAGACATCAGAAACAGTAAATTCAGGATAAAATTATGACACAAAAATAAACTCAATTTTGACAAAACAGATGTCACCACTTTCCTTCCTCCAAAAAAATTCCTCATATGAAGAACGCTTTAGTCTTGAGTAAGGGGTATTACAGGAAAAGATGGGAGGCTATGGACACACTGCAGAGTCAAATCCTGATCTCGCTAAATAGCCAATTCTTATTTGCTTCCATAGAGTTATAATGTTTCTTCTTTTTGCATGCACTGCACAGAGATACACACTTGTGCATATCAAGACAGAAATATTACCAAATCAGAATCTCCAAATTTCGGAAATGTGAATCAGCTCACTGTGAATTCCCTTGGTTCAACACCTTTCCTGGGCATGCATCACACGACAATACTTTTGGGTTTTTGTTCCATCCCTACACTCCCCTGCTTCAAATCATCCAATTTACAAGCTAACAATACACTTGTAAGATCTCAGGAGCTTGTCTCAAGAACCTTTCATACAATTATTCTTTCTCAGGTGAGATGGTTTGCAATGAATGAACAAGATTGAGAATGCTCTGATACTGAAAGGGACAGAAAAGTATCTAAAGTCCTACAAACTGGCGAACTGGTCACAAAAAAACAATTTTGTATAAATGTTTGCTGTATCTCTTTCTGACTCAGCATGAAATTCACAGAAAGTTATTTCCTGCAAGTTCAAATACTGAGAGAAAAGAGCACGGTATTTTAGCTAATAAAAATAGTATCTCTCACAGAATTAAGATAATGCATGTACAAAGAGTACACTAATTACTACAAGCACCATCCAGACTTAAAAGTTATTTCTTCTCATTACAAACTGCTTGACTTTATAACCTTAAAGTGCTTAAGATAGTGAAGAGGATTTGTGCATTTGTAAAACATACACAGGAGTCTCTAAATGGATAACAAATGTAATTTTTTCTACCATTGCTGACACTGAAGATTGATCTTTGGGAAAAGATGGAGAACCAGTATGAAAATAAACTGTAATGACTTTTTGATGAAAAAGTGACTACAATAAGAACAAACAAGATGGATTTGTTGCACCAAAGTATTAGTTAGAAAATTGATGAGATCAAAAACCTGAATAGGAGCAGCAGATGTTTTCCAAGCATCTGATTGCATATGAGAGAGAAGATCATAACTCAATAAATAAACAATCATATTAACTCTGATTTTAGTCTAAACTTGGAAAAATTCAGCTTTAGGACAATTTTTAAGGATTATATCAAGTACTAGCAACCATACTGACTTTTGGAGAGATAACTACATAGTTCCAAAACACAATCCAGAATAACAGTTTTTGAAACATGCACATCACACAAACCATACAGAGGTTCATTTTTTCATCCAAGTCAATTTGTTCACTGGAGCAGCAATATTAGGCATAGCAGTTGACAGAACAAATAACTTTGCAGAAAGCCAGCAGAGGCCAAATTTTAAGAGGCATAATTGAGATACATGCGGCACAGAAGCAATAATTCAGGAGGATTTCTTGAACAGTACATTCTTGTATTTTACATACAGACATGGAAACAGGACAGCATTCATTAAGAATGTAATTCTTCTGGAAAAAAGGCATATCTTAAATTATATCCTAAAAATCTCACATTTTTGCATATTACAAAATTGAGAAAGTTCTTTCACTGCATGCATGATCAAAGAGAAAAGAAGAGAGAGGAAGGTTATGCTGTATCATCATTAAGGAACAGAATGATTTACAGTGTAAGAGATCTAAGCAATTCAGAATTCACCCAGACATTCAAAACAAAGAAGGTCTTTGCAGAGAAGTATTGCTGGATTTTTTTCCCAAACCCTTGGAGCCCATAGCTCACTTATTAAAAACAGATTTCTTGTTTGAAAAAGTGAAATGAGCACATCTACCTAGCTGACCTGGTTTCATGAGGTGATGAGAAATTTAACAACTTTCCTATACTAGGTCAGCAGAAAACCTGTGAAATTGCTTACAAGACACACTTGTTATTTACTTTTTTCCTCTATCCTAATAAAAAAGCAAAATAATGATTCACCATAAGCATTTTGAATTCCAATCCATGATGAAAATGAAATATTTAGATACAAGCAGTACATTTAAGCCATTTAATTTTGTCACTGTGGACAAAAAATTATATTGGCTGTGTCTAATACAGTTTGAAGATGTAATTCTTGAACCATATTAATGTTGACCTTCAAGAACTGCATTTATTACTATGTACTGGAGAACTGCTGACCTTATAAGAATCTAGACTTTTATGATGATATACCTGTTTCTGTTCTTAATTAACTTAAGCCATAGTAGCACTGAATTGCTAAAATATTATTTCTCAAACTACCCTCAAACATTTCAACAGCTGACTGGCTTAAATTCAATCAAAAGATTGCTAAACAAAGAAATTAGCATTTGGTCTAATGAATACATTGCTAACTATAATGCTAACTTTCAGTGAATCTGGTACGAATTATTTTATGGCCTAAACATCTAGATCTGATACAGAGGTGTTCTTTTCTCTACCACTGCTTATGAGCACAGAGCACTTTCCCTGTTATTTAGATGCACTTTATTTGATTAAAGTTTTACAAAAGGGTAACCAGTGTTATCCTATTTGGAAAATAACAACAGCAACAATAAATCCCTTTGTATTTCTACCTCCTTAATTTACCACAAGTAATTCCCCTCTGTCATCTACATAATATCATTGCCAAGATGCCAAGTTCTCTTTAGCCAAGAGGGGTTGAGAAGCTGAAGCAGTGCAGCAGTGCCTCTTTAAACCAAGGAACAATCCTGACTCACATCCCTACACTGCTCTCGCCACCTCCACTCCAATTATTCCAAACCACATTCCAGGGCAACATAGTCATCTCTATCAGTCAACAGAATGTGATAAAGCCCTTAACAGACCCAAAGAACTTTTGTTTGGCAATCCAAACTGCATTATGTCTCCAAAATGGACTGTGCAGACAACAAACAAAAGAGCTGTCCTCTTGGGGCATATGATAACCTGGGAGCACAAGGGGTCAGCAGCAACATGCCATTTCCCCTCAATCAGTCCCTACAAGAGACAGAAGCAGTGAATTAACTTCTAAATCCAGGAAGAGGATAGGCACAGAAATTGAGAATTTATCAATGCCAGCATAATTACAAAGCCAATAATAGTACGTAATTACAGACTAGATCAAATAAGTTACTGCAAGATTTAAGTTTCTTCTAACAGTTAAAAATAATGAATACTTTTATCAATAGTTGTGGCAGAAGACATCTTTGCTTAAGCCCTAACATCCCACTCCCTGAATTAAAATGAAAAAGCTCAAAAGTATTTTGAGAATTTCAAGGCCAGCCTTCAGGAAAAAAAAAGTCCTTAATTATTTAAGTAGTATTATATAAACATCATGAGAAATCAAAGTGAAAGGACTCCTTTCAAATTTGGAAGCATTTGTTCAGGAAAGATCTTTCAGGAAGTTCTTTCACAAACTAAATCATACTGATTTCTCTTAGGCAAAAGTTAATAGTGGTAAATTAATTGGATGCAGGGTCACACAATTATTTCTGTGCCTTTTTGTGGACAAAACTCTTCATAACTCACAGACAAACAGACATATGCATAATATGCAGAATCACAGAATGGGTTAGGTTGGACGAGATCTCCAAGATCATTGAGCACAAACTTTAACAGCACCACATTCACTACTAAACCATATCCCTGTATGTGCCACATCCACACATTTTTAACATTGCCAGGGATGGTTCTTCCACCATTTCCATGGGTAGCCTGTTACACAGGCTCACCCTTTCAGTGAAGACATTTTCCCTGATATATAATCTCCCCTGGCACAGTGTGAGGCCATTTCCTCTCATCCTGTCACTTGCTTCCTGGGAGAAGAGACCAACCCCACCACGCTACACCCTCCTGTCAGGAAGTTGTAGAGAGCAGTAAGGTTGAGGCCTTAAATGGCTACCTAGAAACAGAGACTAGACAGGGATAAAGGAATAAAGGAGGGATTGATTGGAAAGGCCTTCAGAGGCACACTCTGGGCTCCAGAGGCTCCTGCCTCAGTGCATCCCAACATGGACAA
>VZTN01025075.1:33492-49359 GCA_013400515.1 Erpornis zantholeuca
AAAAATAGAAAAGTTAAAACCTAAGGCATCAAGGTCTCCCCTAAACCTTCTTTTCTCCAAACTAAATAGTCGGAGTTCCCTCACCTAGTTCTCATAAGAGAAGCAGTTCGGCTTTATATGTATTTATATATAAGCAGAAAAAAAAAAAGTAACAATACTAATATATATGGTACATAATACACTTTTTTATATATATATTTACACTTTTCTATTTAAAAAGAAAAGTTCTAGTTCTGTTCTAATAAGCAGAACACTGGTTATTATGTAGCTGTTTTGTTTTGTTTTGAGAGCCAACAGGAGCAGGAGCTTTGAAGATGCAGAGAATTTTCCATTTTAGTTAAAATTGTAATTCTAGAGTGCCACGCCAGACAACACCAGAGCCCTTCTGGAACCATTAATCCTGATCCCCATAAGTCCACTGCTATGTAGGGAGAAAGCACTTTTTTTCAATATGCTGTAAACAATGTAATAGCAAAATGCATTTATTAGACTTATAGACTCATATTTAGTAATTACTTTGGGAAAATGATTTTTTTAGAAATAGACACATTGTTTATTCATATAGAACCAGTAGTTTGGAAGTGTTCAAAGTATTTTAACTTTTTTCCCCTCAAAATTCTACTTCCTCTGTTGGTACAAAGCAGTGCCATACAAAAAGGTGAAATGGGAATTTCCCAATTTTCAATTGCTTAGCCATTTAATCATTCCTTGAAAACTGATCATTGTGCAGGTTGATTTTGCATCACATCTCTCTCATATTTTGCCAATGAATTAACAAGTTTATGAATATATTCACATGACTTTACTGAAATGCCATTTGCACAAAAAGAAGTTTTCTCCTCAAATGAACTATAGGCTATATAAGGGTTTAAAATACCAAGTACACAGCAGTGTCCTAGGCATACATTTTTCTGGCTAGTCCTATCCACACTTGGTAAGAGTAAACTAATATCAAATAAAGCATTCAGTTATTTGCCCTATGAAATGGAAGCAATAATTCAAATACTACTCAGCAAAGGTTATGTCTTGCAAAATGTGAATATAGGAACAGCCTTGGAGGCAAAGCAGGTAGGTACTTATTGTAATGAAATTTAATATTTTTGATGCTTTTTGCTCTGTGGGCTTCCTCAGGTAAATAAAAAAAAAAAAAAAAAAAAAACAAGTAAGTACTGAAGACAATTACCTGCAGTTTTAACAGAGCCTGCAGGGCATATACATTTTAAAATAGAGAAAGCATCAAAAGTAGTATTATAAAACTCTTTTAAGTGCTGATAAAGCCTACATGGATTTCAGCTATGACCTGGATAAATTAGCATTTGTCCCACTTATATTCTACTCAAGGAAATGATATACTAATAAAACAAAAATCTTTGAGATTATTTAAAATTCTACTCTCCCAAACTAAACTTCTTAGAAAATATTATATTAGTTTGGTCATATAATCAACCCTGAAAATTAGCAAACAAAATTTGCTGTTCTGCAACATACATCTAAATCACAGCTTTAAAGACATTGTCAGAATTTGCATATAATTTTATGCAATTCATGAATTCCATCATTAGACTGAGGTCTCAAATGTTTCACAGTAGGTTATGGTTCAACACTGAGTTTGCTTTCAAAGTTAGTCTAAATGTAATGCAGAAATGGCTTCAAATTATTACAGATTCGGTGACTCTTGATTTTAAACAGACCATTATCCAGAACTGAACCCAGAAAACATCACTAGAGTTGAGATGGGGACTGGTAAAGAATCAAGTAACAAGGGACATTTAACAACTTTATTGTGAGGTGCTTTTTCTCCCCTGAAATAGTATGCCATTATATATGTATAAGAATAGAAAACAATTATTCTCAACTTTCTTTATTCCCTCTATAGGAAAACAAAATTACACTCAAAATCAATTCATTCCATTAGCAGTGACAAAAATATTAACTACCTGGCAAATTGTTAACACTTTTAAGCTCTTCTTTCTCAGAACCATCTTATTAAAAGCCTGAAACAGTGCTTTCTATAAACCTAGTTTCATTTTTTACTTTAAAATACTGTTTCCCTAATTTATGCTCAGATAGTGACTACAAAGGGACACCGAAGGGGTGTCTGGTTCACACACAAAAATATTTTAAGCATTCATATTATGCCTGTATCTTCAAAATGAAAATACAAACTGTTTAATTGAAATTCAGGTGTCTTTTTTTTTCCTAGTGCTAATGAATAGCAACAGGTATTTAAGAAGCCAAGAAGTAGAATTGTTCACAAAAGAAAACATTTTGAAAAATCCCAAACAAAAGCACTATAGAAGTGAAACAAGACCAGACCTCCACCCTTGAGAAAATTCCAGCAGTAGTACAAACATATCATTAAATATCTGTTTTCTAGAAGTTAGAGTCCACTGATGATTGCAAAGTCTCTTCTGTGTGCAGATGATGGCAAATCATAGCTGCTGCAGTGGTGTGAGGCTCAGGCTTATCTATACCATGATACCTTGTACAATACCTTATCAATCTATCGTTCAATTAAGTGTCCACATGCTACTACAAATTATTTTTTTAAAGTAATTACCTCAAAATTCCCAAATCAAAACTTTAATTCTCAAGCAGCAAAGCATGTCAGCTGTTTTTTATGTTAACATGGTAAAAGCAATCTCATAAGGAATACTTATTATCACATAGAGAAGATTGAAAAAGGGGCAAACTTTTGCATTTTACCAGCCTAGGACATCAACTTAGCAGACATTATCTGACTGGCACACTGAATCCCTGAAGACTTAGCTGCCTGTCTGTATTTTATTGACCAAAAGTCTATCGTTTTCTTCCTCCCAGCTAGGCAGTTGGTAGCAATGCCAAATCTATGGAAGGATAAGAAAATTTTAAGACAAGTAGAAGAGCACATTATCAGTCATCATTCAGTACAGACAACATAGGAATCTTCTGAGATACTGACTCCATGTCCTGAATGGTAATCTACTGATTTCCAACCCTGGGGAAGCAGGGGCTAAGGGAAGTTCACTCTTTATAGTAATATTAGCTAATGAAAAGCTTAGATTGCTTCCTCTTATGCTTCCAGATTTTATCCTCAGCATCAGCAATTGCTCTGGATACAGTCCAAAACGTTATTTTCAGCATTGTGGGGAAAAAAAAAACTGCTCAGTTATGTGACAGATTTTGGCATGAAGGGCAGAAAGGTTTGTACAATGAATCATTACCTTCACAGAAAAAAAAAAAAAAACCAAACCACAAAACATTGCCAGTGGAAAGCTCAAAGAGCCTGAAGAGTGCCTTAGATCATCCCCAGCACAAGGTTCAGGAGATCTGCAAGGGGAAGCAGCCACCTGGCAAAGCCAACCTGGGCGTGGATCAGTCCCCATTCCCTGCCAGGAAGCACAGAATGCAAAGCTGCTGCACTTGCACAAACCAGCTCAGGAGATCTGCAGCACAGGCTTCACATTGAATAGCAATCCATCCTTAAGCACAGTGCAGGATTTATCTCTTTGCTGCACTTTTTGAAGTGCAGCAAAGTTACATTCTTCAGAAGTATAACTAAAGATACTAGCTCAGATTGTGTTGTACCAACAGAGTTTTGAACTTGCAAATACACTTTCTGTATGCTTCATAAATACTTTTTCATTTAAGAGACCTGAAAAACAGGTGTGTATCCAAAAGACACCTAGCTTTTAATCTCAATTTCTTACTAGATACTGTCATTTCAACTATATAATTTGTACTTCATGAAGATTAATATGAGAACAGTAAGCACACTTATGCTAGATTGCTACAGTAGCTTTGCTTAGTAAAATACAAAGCAAAATTATTATTTGAATTGCCTCTGGCATAAATAGCTACAATGTAATTTTTGTATTGATTCACAGCTATACTTAGTTTTATCCATTATTCTATTCTTCAAGAATTATGCACCTATTTTAAAACCTCTTGTGACCTGAACATGTTTTAATATATCCACTATTTTTCTGTAGTCACCAAATTTGTTAGCTCCATTAAAGACAGGTGGGAAGGACACTGTGCCAAAATGTATTCAGTTGTACTCCCACTAATTCACTGAAATTTAATTGTGACAATGGAAATCTCAGATAGTATCTTGAAAGCATTGAGAGAATAATCAGTGTCCTTAGATATAAATTACAAAAACCATATTCTACTGCCTATGATTTACTTAGAATGTTGTTTAAAAACAAAATATTCCACATTTCAAAAAACTTTGAGTACTGTATTCACATTTTTAAGTCAACAATGGAATGACAACTCACACAACAAGGCAATAGAACCCTTTTATAGTTTTAAACCAACTTCTGTTCTTCTGAGATAACTGATTAGTGCACGAGAACTTGTGCAAAATCACACAACCACAGAATGATCTGTGTTGGAAGGGACCTTAAGGATCATCTAGTCACAACTCCCCTGCTGTGGGCAGGACATTATCAGCTTGGAGTCCTGTCCTAGGGATGGGGCATCCACAGCCTCTCTGGACAACCTCTTTGGTGTCTCAGCACCCTCATCACGAAAATTTTTGTCCTTATTTTGTCCTTCCTTATGACCTAAATCTACCCTTTCAGTTTAAAACCACTGCCCTTTGTCCTGCCACCTGTGTCCTGTCCTGCATCCCTTCCCTCAAACCAATCAACTGCACCACTTAGTTTGTGCCATCCACAAACTTCAGTCCCACTAAGTTCCTTAAGGACATCACTTGTTACTGATCTCCATTTGGACATATATATCTACCACTATAATTCATGAACTGGAAATGTGTTTATTTTTGACACTAAGGTCCTTTAATGAAATTAAAAGATTTTTAACAGAACTGAAATCAACTATTCCTGGTACAGATATCCTCTCTTTCAGATTATATTTCAGTGCAAGCAATAGTGGTCCTGGTTTATGTGGTAGCAGAATGATAGCAACTTTTAAATAAAATATATCTGAAGTGGAAACTTAATAATATTATAGATAACATGTTTCATTGTCTAGGTGAGGACAAAATACAAAGAAAACTAAAGCTAAGGTTTGCTGAAATAGTTTAAAACAAATTTGCCCCTGCCTATATTGACAGTCTAGCATTGCTGGCAAATAAATTGCTCAAAACTCGGACTCTAATCAAATATTTCTCTTTTTCCAATTTTGGGTGAGGATGGTCCTGTGCTAAGGGCAACTGTGGATGAAACCTACAAAACATTCCCTCTTTCCAGTACACAAGTAATGAGTTTTAAAAACGCTATTTTGCACTACTTTCTGTAAGTAACTACGATTTTTAGCCAACACTGGATAAGGGTTAGAAAGAACATCCAGCTGAAAGCTGTTTCAGTTTGCCCATTTCCTGACAGACTTTCAGTTTCCTCCCCAATTGACCCGATGACAAAATAATTACCTTGGAATTTCTTATAACAAAGTCAAAGTAGATTTTCATCTTTTCCAATGCCCTTATCCAAGAAGGTGGTGGCAAAGGAAGCCTGAAAACATTGATAATGCAAATTTTAGTGTTTTGTAGTTGACTTTTTTCCTCTCCAAAAATCATTCAGTTTGTGAATCACCTATGGGGCTTAAGCATCCACCCTAAAATGCTTAAAAGCCCCCAGCTAACTTGTAGGAAGAGAAATACAGAATTTCAGATTTCAGTGTAGTGAATAGTCTAAAAATCTAAGATCATAAACATTAAACACTCAAATCAGAAAATGGGGAGAAATAGCAGTGGAAATCTTTTGGGATATTTTTTCTCCAGTGTTTGGCTGACTAATTACTCCAACTCTACATACAATTCTTTGTACATAGAAATTATCTATGGAACCTTAAAGGTAAGAGTTAAATTTCAACAAGAAAAAAAAAAATCACCTACTTGTCATCCCTAAAACCAACTGTTTATTTAGCATTTTGAAAGATTATGCTATTTGGTTCCTTAAACACCAACTTTTAGAACTTGTTTCTGAATGCCCAAGCTTGTCCATTTAAAATTAAATAAAGTAAAAGAAGTCTGTTATATTTAATTGACATAATTCAGAATAAGAAATGTTTTTGGCCATAATATTCATTCAGAGTAAGAAATGGTTTTGGCTGTGGCTACATTTACAGTCACAAAATGTCATTCTTTCAGAATGACAAGCTTGAAGCCAGTCAAGTATATTTATTTCCTCTGTGTGAAAAAATCTACTTATTATCATTCTAATTATTTACCAGCCTGTCTAATTTGGTGTCATAATAAATGAAGCAATAACTTAAATAGTTTTTTCCACCTTTTTTTTTTTGCCTTCAGGGAGAAGGGAAGGGAGGGAAGACAAGGGGGAATTTAGCACTGCCTCCACCTGCTTGCAAAAGGTCAGGGTATGAAAATGTAACACTGTACTCACTGGGATGATTTCACCTGCAGTTGTGGTTTAATAACAAATGGATTCTTTCCTCAAGAGACACCAATTTCTCTATTGCTCTATGGAGAACTCTCTTAGAAAATTTAGATATTCTACTAATAATAAGTCTGTGCTAAAATGTGTTCCAAAATATCATGCCCTTATCAAAGGTGTGCTACAGCACGATAAAAATGTTGCTAAATAACAAACAGCAAGAGGGAAAAAAGCTGATCACTTTAAAGCACTGAAGAAAACAGTAAAGGACAGTGCCAATCTCTGAAGCTTTGTGGGTTAAAAACACAGGCTGTATGGTCTAGCTCTTTTTTTGACAGGGAGAAAGGAATATGGCTTCACTCACATCATGAAATGACAAATTCTATGCTGTTTACATAAATTCCTGCAGCCAAGAAGAGGCGATCTAATGTGTTTATTTAATCAGGAAAGTGACAACAGTCATTACTTTACTTTCTTCACATATCTTAAAGGAATAAAGAATAAAAATAAAGATAGGAAAGAGCATTCTTCTCTTTACTGTGAAGCCTTTTGATAAATACACCCAGTTAAACACCCTTTGTGCAAAGACTAAATATATTATAGATACAAAAAAATCCATACTTTAACTTAATAATTCTTCAGAGAACTTCGTACTCAGCTCTTTGTCTGAACAAATTAAGTCGTCTCCTACAGAAAAAATTACCAGAGCACATAGTAGTGACTATGGATGTGCTTTTTCATTCTTGTTTATTTGCTCACATGTATCTATCCTTAAAACTAGACTTGACAGGACTTAATTATTGTGCAGTAAGACTAAATAAATCAAGAGGGGTAAGGTCTACAAAGTATTACTTGTGCACTTGCTTCCCTCTCACTGAAATAAACTCATTAAGTTAATTGTAGTAGAATAACTTAGAAAAACTTGTGTCAGCAATCTAAACTATTAAGTAATAACTACAACAATTAATTTTTTTTTTCCAAATAACTTTCTACCAGTTTTCAGGAGCTGACAATAAATTGTAATATAGATACATACAACTGTTGGGTACAGAGTTAGTCCCCTTATCAAAGAGAAGTCAGAGGGATGAACCACGACAAACAGATGTTTGATTGAAGTTCTCATGGGAAACCAGGAAGAATTTTATAAAGATACCTTTTTTATGAGAAACTGCCCAAAGCAAATGTATGGGGACAATAGCCAAGCAAATATAGCATGGTTTAAAAAAAAACCCACCAAAAAAACACAAACCACTCCCCATTCTTTTTCCTGACCTGGTTTAGAACAATCTGCTCTGTTCCCAGGGATAAAGCTTTTAATGGTATCTTCCTTATTCATTAAAACACTTTTGACATGATACATTATTTCATTCTTCTGACTTGTCCTGTAAACTACACCAGCCAGAACAGAGCCACAAGCTTCTACCTGTCCATCCATTATAATGGGAACAGTACAACCAAGTTTTCTTAATCTTTACAGTTTCACCAAGAATTTCTTGCTATTTCTTTAGTATGAACTCTAATAAAATTTCTCTCAATTACACATCAGTTTCAAAGTCTTTTTGGCATTTAAATAACCCCTACAGAGAAGTTCATATACAGCTGACTAAGTCTTTATAACTACTTGCTAGATTTTAGCATGCTATCACCAGTACAGTTCCATCCCAACCTGAATCTCAGCAAGTGGCCACATGTGGGAAGCAATTTGTTTCAACAGAGAGCCACTCCCTGAAGCAGCAGGCTGCCCAGCTCTCTTATATGCATTGCTCTCCATCTCCATCCTCTAGAGACAGGAACTTTATGGCCTTCTCAAGAAAACACAGCATCCCTTTCAAGACTGTAAGTAATATATCAGATGGACATAATTATTTACAGATTATTTCTGATCTGTTGGCCATACTTATGCTCCTGACTTTTGGAAATGCTACAGCGTTTTGATATTTTTCTCCTTTGTAGACATAGTTGTTAATTGGTGTGTCCCCTGTTGTTATTTATTTCCTGCTCTCTCCAGTGAGCTTTCAAAAAACAGATTTCAAGTGGATTTGTGCATTATACAACATGTACATACTAGAATCAAAACCACCCAAACAATTGTCCTGATGTTTCCATTCCCTGCCATGAGTGGTACCATGCCTCACTTTTCTCAAACCTTGAATTTCTTGGGATGAAACCCTATTAGAAACAAGTCAACATCCCCCATTTCATTTGTGGATTCTTCTCAAACTTATGCAACCATCAGCCTGCTCTCCATCAAAATCTTCTATTCACAACAGATGCAGCTCATGTAACCTGCTGCAGTAATCACTTAAGAACGCTGTGGAAATTGTCAAGTGTGGATTATTAAATGCCAGATCATTGTTGTATTTAGACTGATGCAAAATGGTTCTCTACAATGTGTTGAATTTTGGCTAATTTTAGATATTTATTGAAATACCATAATCAACTTCAGGTAAATGTGACTGCTTGTATTCAAGATATGATTGAATTTAATTGGCTACAAGTGGTGACCTCTGTATTTCAAAATGCGCTACAAGAAGAGAAATTAGAACAATTGACTGCAATTTTTCAGGGTGCCCTTTTTTCACTTTTCAGTATCTTGCTTTCTTGCTATAACATGTTTTGTGCAGCTACATTTTAGAAACTTCACACAAAGCAGTGAAAGCTGTGTTGGAGGTTAATTCAAAGTGCTGGACACTTTGAAGAAAGCTACGTGGATTCTTATGTGAAACTCTGACTTTTAGAGGACCCATGGATTTAAAGCTTCACTGTCTGTTATACCAAAGCACAGTACAGTAAAACAATTAAGCTTGTTTAATTAAAAAATTAAAAAATAAAGCAATTATACAGCAGCTCTGGACTGCATATACTATAAATCAGATGATTATGGTTAGGACTTTTTTTTGCACTTTTATTTTAATTTTTCTGATTACATTGCTGTAAGTTCCTCTATATCATCCCTTCTGTCATTGCTTTCAGTAATCATTCCCATCACAAAAGACAATTTATAAATGGCAATGTCCTCATACTTGAAAGTGTTTACTTACTAGCATTCACAATTAAGACTAAAAAGAGAAGAAAATAAAAAGAAACAAAGATTTTTAGGCATGGAAGGTATTAAACTTTAAGGTTTAAAGTTTATAAAGTATTTTTATAAAATGGTACTGCCACAGTACCATCAAAGTCCAGTCTATCAGAAGCAGAGTGCTAAGGAACATAGGCAGACAGTGTTTTTAAAGACAATCTTTAATCAAAATAATTACATTTATGAGGGGTGGGGGGAGGAATAAAAATCTCACTATTATGCTGCAAGCAGTGCTTCCTTAAAACAGTCATTAAGAAATAATCTTTGCCAGCCAAATGAAATTCCTATGCATATTACGCAGATCTTTAAATACAGAGCTTTCCTAAACTGATTTAGTAGAGGAAGACTGGCAGGAAATGCATTAAAATCAGCACAGCTTTATGTTTTACATAATGAAACACAACTCACATCCCTGTTCCATTGTGATTACCCTAGAATCAACAATACACCAAGAAGACATCACAACTGCGAATCTCTCTCATTGACAACTCTCACTGCATTACCTTTAGTCTAGCTGGAATTATGGCCAAAGATTGTCCTCAATTAAAACATTTGTGACAACCATGACATGGAATTGGATGTCCTTACTACTGCCTAAATGCAACTGGGAGAATGTCACCTGTACCTTGCTAAATCCTAAGAAGCTGCAGAAGAGAACACTTCAGTTCTTGCACCATGGGAAGTCAACTGGATATGATTCCCTAATTATGTAGCTTATTTCCTAAGCTACCCCTGCTTGCTTTTCCCCCTCTTCCTGTGTCCCAAACTCTGCCCCTTAAGCTTATGGCTTGAGCTTCCACGAAAATTCCTTAGCTGAGAGGAAACTGAAATAGTCTTTAGATTAGAACTAAAGGTAACAAAGGTAAAGTTACAGACACGTTTGTTAGGAGCACTAGGATTCAAAAGGAAGAACGTGGAAAGGCATAAAACAGTAAAGAGGATAACCCAGTACCACCAAGGGTCTGTGACAAATAGTAGCAGTCTCCTTTCTCCCACCTGACTGACACCTGCCTGGCCAGCAGAGTCTGTTCAGACATCATTTTAGAAGTAATGAGTGTCCCAGGATCTTTTAAATCCTACCTATCCTTTGTGTGCATGTCAAGTCTTTGCACTTTAAAATGTGTGAATAAAGGGCTGCTGAGGTGGATGGCAAGATCACACACAATGTGTTATCTGCAGTCTGCATCTCATGCTCATGTGCCAATTTTCCTTAAGTGCATTAGGCAGGGAACCTGAATCTTTAATACCATGGTACTGAGCAGTGCATCAACTTACATCTACTTAAAATGCTAATGGTATAAGCAATAAAGAGTAGCATTATCCATTTCATCCTGAAAACTGCTACAAACCATGGGGATGCTCCCAAAGAAGGCAACAATTCTTTACTGCCACTGATATTTAGAATTCATCACTGAATTGAAGGAAAACATATTCTGGACAGCTATGTTTAGAGAATTATGAGCCCACACAGATACCCCTACTAACCAAACACTAAACTCTGAAAGATTTATGTTCAAATTCATTCCACCTACTAGTATCGTCTCCTCAGTGGCAGAAAAAGCCTGGCAAAGTATGCAATCAGAAGAAAAACAATTTGGGTGAAGAACAGCTGTTCAAGGAAGAACTAAACACCAAGTTTAGCAGAGGCTGCTGAAGATTTTAGAAGACAAAAATCCCTTTAAAGAGTCAGATCCCAAAGCCAAGCACAATCAGTGGACCTTTTCTCTCCAGAAAATACAGCATAAGGTTTATGCAGGATTTAAACACTGGGTGGCAGAAAAGGCCACTGTCTCAGCATCCAAACATAGGTGGATGTTTTAGATGCAAGAGAGCACCTGAGATACCTGCCCGAGGCTGGACCACAGGACAAGGGATAAAACCTGAAGGTGACCCACCCCACTCTGGAGGGGCACGCTGGGGAAGAGGCCACCTACACCACAACAAACACACAAACTTCAGCACCTGACAGCTGCCCTGTTTCTGCAGCACTGACAGCAAGGCTAAAAGCAGTTTCTGAGCTATGGCAGTTGATAACCTGATTTAAGAAAAACTGAATTAAAAAAAGGGGAAAAAAAAAAAAAAGTACTGAGCTATATTCAGCTGTTCCACCAGCAGTTCAGAAGACCTAGCTGGAGAGAACATCTGGACTGGCAGCAGGGGACTAGCAAGTCATCTGTTGCCCTGATGTAAAAACTGGTGGATCGTGGGACAAAGTGTTTATAATACACTAAGCCCTACCTGTAGCATTTCAAAGCACATTTGCTGTGGATGTCACTTGAAACTTCATAAAAATGAAGGAGGAAGAAAAAAATAAATTAAAGAAGAGATTTCTTCCATTACATGGCTTAGTTATCATTTTTAACCCTCAAAATATGGACACAGCATCCAGTCTTAAAAAGCCTTGAAAATACGGCCTCAAAAAAGCCCCAAAGGAGATGCTGGGACATCTGCTGGCCCTAAATCCTTGTAACCAACATCATCTCTTACTGATCATACTGCTGCATTCAAGGAAGCTGGACTAATAAAAATTAAAACCAGATTGTAAATCAACCTCTCACTTTTGTACCAAAGTTGTCTCCTACACTGTGAAGTAACTTAAAATTTTGCCAAAGTGCTCAGGTGAAAGGGGTCATACTATTAAAAAAAAAACCCAACAAAAACCAAAAAAAAACCCCACCCAAACTAAACCCCCCCAAAAAACCCAAAAAACCAAAACTTAAGGCATCACATGATTTCTGAAATTTACTTCCAGCATTATTCCTAAAGTCTCACAGAAATATATCTGTATACCTATTGATATTCAGAATTGCATTAAGACAGAATAGAATCCAACACAGTCTAATGAACAAACAGGAAAAGCCTTAAAACTCAAAACAATACTCTCAGAGTATTGAGTCTAGAAAGGCAACATCATTTACACATTCTATTTATGTAGAGCTGTGGGAAAAATCTTTACTAGGTAATGTCTTGTTGTCAATTATTTTTAAATTGTTTTGCCTGATTAGTATTTTAGACACATTTGCTATTTGGAGAAATGAATTTAAATTAAAACACAATCAACCACTCTAGTTGTGATCCCACCTGGTCTCCAGAGTTTAGCATAATTTCTAATGAACCTGGCAACTGAATAACCTTTGAATATGATTTTAGGGATAAAAAATTATTATACTTTGTAGCAGCTTCTACATACTTCGCTTGTGCAAAATTAATTACAAGTAGAATTCTTACTTAAGATGGGAGACCATTAATTTCCTCCAAAATTAACTAGACAGTGCCAACTAGAATACAGCTCCAGAGTTTCTGGCACCCCCTTTATACTAAAGCATTTCCCTCTCATGAATTCAGGGCTAGAAAAGTCACAATTTTTAACAAGAACCAAGGCAAATTATATTAAAGCTTGTTTCTCAACAGAAAACATTAAAATCAACTGAAGCTTTGTGATTCTGGTTTTTGGGTTCGTTGCTGAGGGAAGCAGGTGGTGGACACAGATATAAGCCAGGCGGGATGGAGATGGTGGAGAGGAAGAGTCTCCATATCAACATATTTGAGGAAAAAAACGCTCAGGATCTAGCTCACAAGAGTGTGCAAGATCTATTGAAATCATTAAAATTTATTTCAGAATATTTTTGGTTGATTTTTAGATCAGTTTGTGTGCTTTTATTGAAAAAAGTTAAGGAAAAAGCATTTTTCTACTGGCCAGTTATCTTACCTGCAAGTTCTCATTTAAGTGAAACTGAGCTTTTATTCTCCTGTGACAACATCATGAACAGCATAATTTAAAATGCTGTTAACAATTTACAGAAAACCTCCCTGTTCATACAACACTTGTATAAATATGGATTTTAAAAAAAATTAAATACAAAACATGCCTTCATCTTTTTAAGAAACACTGTGGTGCAAGATCCAATATCCAGGTTGCCTGTAGAACAGTATTAATATTGCTTTTCTTGAAGCTACTCTCTACTTCATTCTACATGAATTTTACTAAAAAATAGTATCTAAGTACATAAGGGATATAATCCTTTTTTTTTAGCATGGATATAGATCTTTTGCCACATTCGGTTACAGCAAGTATTCACAGTCCCCTTCACAGACAACAGAATAATCTTGCAAATGCTGTGAGATAAACTTACTTACATCTTGGCTTTCAAAGAAAATGTAGACAGACTAAACTGATAATGCAATTGTTCCTTAATCTCTTTCACAGTAGAGAATTAGTTTCTCTCAATTCCAAAGTGAATTGAGCATTCTTTGCATTTGATGCCTAAGTACCTGTAGGTTTAACAGTTCTTCCCACTACAGAAGGAAAGGGATTTAGTACAAGCTCTGTACAGGATACAAGGCTGTGCTAGCTGAAAAAATTTCACTCAGCAAGCAAGCTTTTCTGTAGACCATTTGACAGACCGTGTTTGCCATCATTTATTTTGAGCAAACTTTCAACATCTGCCAGCAACTTGAGTCTCTGTCACAGATTTTCATACTCCCCTCACGCAGACTAGAGCTGCTCATCCATTGGTGTGGAAATTAGCAGCCTGCCAATACAGACTAAAAAAAAACCCCAAACCCAACATTTTCAATGAAATGCTGGTTTGATTCTTTCACAATTTTACTTGGAACCTACACACACAAAGAATAGGGGAAAAAACACAAGCTATTTTTAATAAGTTCTGTGAAAATTACTATAAACATGAGGATTATATCTTTTCAGCTTTAAAACTTGACTATAAACAGATAGAGAATATTTACTGTCTCAAGTATTAGGATGAATGAATCCCTTAATGACTAGAAACAGTTCACACCTTCCTATACTTGAAGGGAAGAATTTCCACAAATCTTTAAAAAGAGAACCCCAAATCTTGTTGCATATCACAAGAGGGCAGGGGATCAGAAATGACATTTGAAGGACCCTCAGTCATCCAGTGAAGAGTTTCAGTTCCTTTGGTCTTTGCTATTCCCTAATCTCATCTCTCCCTCTCACAGCTCTTCCCCTTTCCAGCACTCAGTCTGGCACCTATTCCATAGCATGAAAAGAAATTCCACAGTACAGGTTCATATCACTGACCAAACCAAGCCATGGAGGCAGTCCTTCACTGCTAAAGAAATGCTTAACACTGCCAAGTGCTACCACAAAATGAGCTTGTTGCTTCTCTCATTTACAAATCCTCCCATACACTCAGCACCACTTTCTTTCCCAGCAGGAAGAACCTGCCTCTGCTTGGAACAGAGAAAAGTCCATAATTGCATTCTATTTTCTCACTAGAGACACTGGTACTCACACACTTGTTCATTATTCATAAGCATCAGATGAAATAAAATGCACACTACTATCATACTGATATTAAAGCTTTTAGGATCATTTGAAATATAATTTATTTGAATATGAATTTAAAGCTTAATAGGATGGACTAAAATGCATTTCTTGTAATTAAATCATAATTCAAAAACTCCCCCTGAAATAATCCATTAAATTGTCCCAAATAACAAGTGAATAAAGAACAGCTCATCCTAGTAAGTATTGAAGTGCACAAGTCAGTTTTCACACTGGCCACTTGGTTTATTTGACACTGTGAGTTCCATTAAATAATTGGCCTATGCTATGTAACATGATTTTTTTAATAGTGCAACAAAATTGTATCCATCCAGTCCATGGCAATTCAATGCAAGCAAGGGAGTAAAAAAAGGGAAAAAAAAAGGAAATTGAACCTGCAGCACACAAAACCTAACAACTAACAGACTTACAAGAGACCAGAACTCTACAGATGAGCCATCACAGGAACCTTGAAAGAGTTAAATCAGAACTTTGTAATTGATAAGAAGTCCCAACAAGATTATAATGAAAATAAGTAAATTTATCCTGGAATAAGTGATCAATTCTGTAGAGAATGTATTAAGACATGCTTTAAGGAGATGTGGAGATACACAAAATTTATTGTGCAATGTCTAGGGAAACAAAGACAAGGAAAGGGAAGAATCAAGGTGGTTCAGGGATGAGCAAGTAAGAAAAAATGTGAGAAGGAGACTGAAATAAGCTGGCTGCTTGTGCCTGTTTCTCCATTGAAACCACTGAAACATTCAGCATACAAGATCAATCTCCTTACACCCAATACCTTAGAGAATAGAGAGTAAACAATATTAAATACTAATAACATATGGCACTAATACATGCTTTGACACACGCTATATTTTTACTGGTTAATTAAGCTTGCCCAGACTGGGTCCCTAGAACTGTCTACTGAAAATGACCCCTGCTCTGTATTAACTATTGATTGACCTCCAGAAGCTCTTTGAAATGGAATTAGTAGTCCTGGGGGGAAACTTTTCCTACATTTCAACAACCTGACAGTTTGGCAACAAATTTCCAGAGTTCACAAGTTTTCATCACCTTTTCTTATTTTATTTTTATATAAAAACATTATCTATTATATATACACAATATACTATATAGCA
>VZTN01025078.1:0-11343 GCA_013400515.1 Erpornis zantholeuca
ACTTGGGAGCCTGGGCCCTGCAGACAGGCCCTGCCCTGCAGCCCTGCCCTGAAAGCAGCGCTTGGAGCAGGCTCAGCTGTCCTGGAATGGATTCTGGCCTTTGCAGCCCAGTCCTGCCTGCTCTGGAATCTGACCCTGGAGCATCACCCTCCCCACAGCCACGGGCAGGGAGCAGCTGTTTCCAGAGCTCACTTTTCCTCCTTGCCACCAGGAGTGCAGCGAGCTGCGAGAGCTCTCCCTGTGGCTCTTCAGAGACCTGCTGAGGGCTGTGTTGAGTAAGGATGAGAAGAAGATGAGGAGGGAGATGCAGAGTGCACTGATCCCGCTTCTCTTCCGCCTCAATGACCAGCTCCCCAGCGTGGCCGAGGTATGGATTTCAAGGCTGAGCACTGGTGTGGGGGGGACTGACACCTCCCAGGGATCCTGGGCACTGGAGCAAGGGCTGCTGGCAGTGGGCAGTGCTCCCCCAGTGCAGCCCCCAGGAAGGGTCCCTGCAGACCCAGCACAAGCAGGGATGTAGGAAAGGTGGCTTGGCCATTTTCAACAGAGGTTCAGCAGCAGCCCCTGGCCGCTGAGGCAGCACCCGAGGCCTGAGCATGTGTGGTCCCAGAAGCCCAGAGGCTCCTCAGCTTCCCCACAAGTATTGGAGGCCAGGGCTTCAAGCCTCAGTCAGTCACCAAGGGCTGTCCCCAGGAAACTCCAAGACATTCAGGCTCAAACAGGCCACAGCTTCCTAAGGGCAGGATCATATGGCAGGAGTAGAACCAAGGGGTCTCTTTGCCCAGGCCCTGGTGCCACCTCTGAGCTAATGCTGTCCTGCAGGCCTGCAGGGAAGCCCTTTTTGCTGCTGCAGAGCTGCTCAGNAGGACCTTGGTCTTGTTTTCGAGAACAGAGCCCCAGAGGGTCCTGTCCAGGCCCCTCTCCCCTCCCTGCACCCAGCGGGAGGGGGGGGCTCAGCAATGGGGGTGCCAGCAGGAGGGGACTGCTCCAGCCAACTGGGGGGCTCTGTGACGAGCCTGGAGACAGCCCTGGTGCTCCCCGTAGCTGCTGAGGAGGGACAGCACGGCTGAGGAGTACATGCAGCAGAGCCTGCCCTACCTGAGGGACCCTCAGTCCTCCGTGCGCCTGGCGGCCGTCAGATTCCTCAGTGAGTCACAGGCCCAGGCCCCTTTTGGGCCGGCCTGGCCACTTCCTTGCCACTGCACTGGCAGCAAGGGGCGACCCTGTGGCAACCCCAAGCACCCCGTGCAGAACCTCAGCCTCCCTCTGCCTCTTGCCGCAAGCTAGGCTTGGTGGCCTCCTCGCTCAGTCCCGCTCCCTTTGGTGGCCCCCGGGTCAGCCCTGCGGAGCGGGAGGGCGGCAGGGCCGGGGGTCACCCTGCTGGGAGCAGGGAATGAGGGAGCTCTGTGCCCAGGGAGCGCCACGACGCACATGAGGGAGCAGGACTCGGAGACTCAGGCCGACGTCCTCAGCGGTGAGTGCTGGGCGGGGAACCTGCAGGGGCTCTGCGCACACGCGGCTTCACCTTGGCTCTGTTTCTTTCGGTCACAGCCCTTCAGCACTTGGAGACAGACAGAGATATCTCCATCAGTTCCCTGGCAACCCAAACCGGCTCAATCCTAAGAGCTCCGAGGGTGCGGCGAAGATCGTGGGTCCTCCTGCGAATGTTGTGCTGCTGGTGCCGGTGAGCCCAGCAGAAGTGTAAATTTCTGTAGTTTAATTTCTGTGATTTAATTAATAAAGGTATAAAAACACATCCAAGCCCGTGGTATCTTTCGGATGTGTAGTGCCCTGAGCAGACCACGTCCTTCTTGGGCTGTCCCACAGGCAGTGGGATGCTTCTTCCTCCAACTGGCCCCAATTTGCAAGCACAAGGCTCCAGATTTTTTGCAGAGAATCTCAAATGGCATCCCTGATACCCCAAAATGTCCCCGTGGTCTTTGAATTGTATCTGCAGGGCCCCACAGTGTCATTGGCAGACTCCAAATTCCATTCCCTCTATTCCAAAATGCCCCGCTGAGTCCTGGAGTGCAGCTGTGGGGGTCCCAATGGTCTCTGGCAGCCCCACTAGGTATGGAGTCCTGAGGGAATTCAGCCCTGAGTGGACCTCAGCAGGTCCCAGTGTTGCCTTTCCCTGGTCTTCAAATTAAAACCAAAACATGGTTGATAGGGAAAAGGAGTTTTTACCTCGGTGTTTATTTCAGGATCCTCGGGTGCAGCACTTGGTCCAGGTGGAATGTCCCGAAATGCACACACCACCCCCAGACACCAAAATGCACACAATTATAGGCACTGAAAAATTAACATATTTATCAAAGATTCCCCAATGAGAGGCTGGAGTGAAGCCCTCGTTGTGAGGAACCTTCCCCCTGGCTGGGCCTGGCTGAGGTTCCCAAATGTGTTCTGGAGAGGCCCTTGGTGTCTGGGGCTCCCAGGATGTTTGCTCTCCTGGTTTAACGGTGCCGTGGGGCTGAGCTGAGTTCTCAGCCTTGGGAAGGTACAAGTGTGGGGCTAAAAGCACTGAGAATACATAAAAACGATATAAAGGAGTATATAAGAGGGGTATAAAAGAAAAGACAAAAAGTCATCCTGGCATCACCAGAGCTCCCTGGGAAGTGCCGGGGGCTTGGAGCTGGAAATGAGTGAAGCATCACTCTGTGGCATCTGTTTTCCACCAAAACAAGCCTCATCCACACACTCTGGGGAAAGCCTCCAGCTCCTTACCACACATCCCAAACAATGAGAAGGTGATGCCATCCCCAGGCACTGGGAAAAATAACAGAGGGTTTGAACAGAGAGAAGGAATGGGCAGCCAGGGCACCTGGGGGAGGAAGCAGCGTGCCCTGTTTGTGTTCAGAGGGGCAGAGCGTGTGCTGGGTTTGGGAGTCTTTTCACCTGTGCTGCTGTTACCCAATACCTCCAAAATCGTCGGGATCAAAACTGCTTCTAACACTGTTTTTTGAGCGTTAGAGAGTGAGGCACTCCTTTATTTTGGCCAACAGCAGTGGCTGACAAATTCTGGCCTCCACCCGGATACCAATACAGAAATTTTTCACTTATTTATACATTTTTAGCAAAGAAATTTGACGCTGTTCTCCCTGTCGTGCCCTCACGCGGAGGGGACGCAGCGTCCTTCCCACAGACGTCCCTGTTCAGGAATCATCCCCAGTGGGGAATAGGCGCAAGCTGGTCGCGCTGTGCTGGCTCCTTGTGAGAGTGAGCACGCTCAGGAGGCTCAATGTGTGAGCCCGTGTGGCCTGGAGACGAAGAAGCCGGGGGGCCTCTGGTGTGGGTTCCAACAGGCTTTATTCCATGTAGGGTCCAGGGACCAAAGGCAAGGGCCTGAGGGTTTTTATATGGGGGTGGTACCAAGGGAAGAACCAATGGGGTACAGGAAAAGGAGGCGGTACAATGTAGCAGCAACCAATGGGAAGAACAGGGGGGTGGGAGTTACAACTGAGAGCCAATCAAACATCAAAGAACAGAGATCTTTCTGGATGGGGGGGAGGCGGTTAGGACTAGGGTGCCACCCACTGGGTGGCAAGCGCCTGATGGGCACTTAACTGCCAGAGCCCTGAGGTGAGCTGGGACACCACAACAGAAATTGATGCTCATTGATTTTAAGTTACATCATTCGCTTAATTAATTACTATTCTATCCTCTACTTGTTATTGATTTCTCACTCTTCACGCTACTTTGCTCCACATTCTTTTGTCTTTTTATCACCTTTTTCTCAGATGGGGAGTCTAGAACTTCCCAGGCCTCCTTCTCCTCTGTGTCTCCGTGTTGATTATTTTCCCTTGCTGTGCTGTTTAATATTAAATAGCAGAGTGAATCTTGCCAACGAACTTGTTGTTCTTCGTCGCTTAATATTAAATCTGACTTTTGCTCATACCCTTGCCAGTGATTTTTCAAGTGATCTCAAACTCTCTCATTCGTAACACCCCGGTGAGGGACAGCACCGTGGGGCAGCTGCTCGGGGGTGTTGGGGGGCCCCTCGGCTCCCGGCTGGTCAGCTCGGGGGTCCCTGGCAGATCCTTGCTCCGTCCCCTGTGTCCCTCTCCTGCAGAGCAGGATGGCCATCAAGTGGCTGGTGCTGGGACTGGCACAGGAGCTTTTTATGCCAGACTGCTCCAGGAGAGCGTGCAAAATCCCAATCCTGTTCTGCAAGGAGTGGCAGGCCAGCAAAGGGCTGCTTCTGTCCCAATCGCTGGGCCAAACTCAAATCAGTAGCTGAAGGTTCACCTGGATTTTCCTCTCCTGTGCTTGCCTCAAAAGCTGCTGCTCCAGGTGTAAAGCAAAGGGAGGACAATCCCTGCCCTGAGCATATTGCCTGCTCTGGAGATTGCTTTTGTTGGAGTTGAGTTAGAGACTTTCTTCAGCTCAAATAATTGATTCATATCTGCATATATATATGTATATATATAAATTAGATTTTTTTTTTAAACAAATACTTGCTTGATTTTATTAGCTCCTTCCAGTGCCCTGTTCCGTTTTTCTACTGGGATCTGTGCCTTGGTGCCCTGTTTGGGCACTGGCCTGATCAGTGAGTCTTGTCATTCTCCTCTATTTGCCTGCAAAAAGCATTTTTCATTTTAATGACATTCTTGATAAAGTTGAGCCTTGTCCACCATCCTCTGCAAGGAGAACTAAATGACTTGTGTAAAGCTCTTATGCTGGACAGGTTTATTCTCCTGAATAAATTCTCCTCTTTTTCCTGGCCAACCACAGGCAGAACAGGAAGGAAGCTTTAGGAAGAGCTTAGGGCCCTTCCTAAAGCAAACACGCCTCCAACAGCAGCCCCTAAATACATCTATCAGAGGCTTTGGAGCAGATGCTGGGCTGCTGCATGGAGCAGGCTGATGGCTGGCTGCCCTGGGGAAGGATTCTGCTTTGTGAATGCTGTTTGCACATGATACTAACATTACCTACAAACCTTGTTTCCACCTCTGAGCCGAGGATCTCCTCCAGAAGAAGACTCTTCTTATGCCACAGGTTGAAAGGATGGAAGGTACAAAACTACTGGGCAAGTGGCTGGCTGGAGTTTGGATTGCATGGACACAGGGAAGCTGCAGCTCAGGCTCGCTGGAGCTCGGTGTAACCCTCTGGACTGTGTGAAACATCTCCATGAGTGCAGCAGGGAAATGTGAGGCTGGGGGGGAAATGCTGCAAGCCAGCAGCTGGAGAAAGGAAATCCACCTGAGCCACAACTTGAGGAGCATGGCTGCTCTCTGTTCCCTCCTGGCTGAGCAGTGAGAGCCCAAGCTGAGGCTGTGCCTGCTCTGTGCTCGGTGTCGGACGCTGAGCACTGAAGGAGCACTGCAGGGACAGCGGTGAGGCTGGGAGTGGGGGATGAGCTCAGGTGACAGCCTTCAGGAGGGTTTGTAGCAGACACCTGCCAATGAAGGGATGCTTGGTATTAGTCCAATTAATACCGCCAATTAGTGCATGCATTGGGTTTTTCATTTACTGGAAATGTAGCACAGCATCCAAGCTGCAGAAGTGCAAGGATGAGATTGTGTTGGGCAGTGCATGATTAGAAGCAGAAAAAGCCCTAATGGACAACTTCTGTGATTGCTTTTATATTGACACTTCTTATCTGCTGAGGTTTTGGCCTGTCTCCCTGTGGAAATGAGTGGGTTCCCCAGGGACCACCGTATCTGGCTCTGGTAGGATTGTATCCCCATTTGAGGTTCAGAGGATATTGTCCCTTTCTACTGCTTTTGGTTTGTTTTAAGTAAGTTGTAGCAATTTCAGGGTTGCTAAATATAAAAAGAAAAGATTGACCAAAGTGATTTCTAATTTGCAACAGTTCTGTGTATAATGTGATCCTGTGCCAGGACTGGGACTGCTGCTGTGACACAGAGACCAGGTAGGAGCTTTCTCACAGACACTGCATGCAAACATCATTTCACCAAAATCCTTTTCGCATTTTGGACCCTTTTGAAAAAAGGTTAAAAGGAATTGATCCCTTGCAAGCATATTGGTGGAAAAGGAGAAAAAGAAACCATCTTGTGTCCCAGGTGTTCTCATCTATAAATGGTCTTACAGCTCACCTAGCCCTGCTTCAAAACCTTCCTACAGCTAGAATTCAGTGCCTGGATTGGTGTAAATGAAAGTATAATCAGAGTGAGAGTGGTCTTCTGCTCTTCTGGAGTGAGGTAGAAAAGAGGTCATGGAGAGCTGAAAAAGAGGAAAGAACAGCTCTACCTGGGAATAAGCTCTTGAGCAGCTGGTTTGGATCTGGGGTGGAAGTGGCTCCTGAAGTTCTCCTGCTCTTGTGTAATTTCTGTAATTTCTCTGCTCTTCTGGGCAGAGATGCCCAGATTGGGGATTGCTTTTAGAAGGAGACCTTTCAGACTTAAAAAGCTTTGGTGCATGTGCTGTTAGGGTTGGTAATGAGCTTTTCTCTTAGAGCAGGAGCTTGTGCTTAGACATAAAATAATTTTAAAATAATAAACAAAATATTACAGCAGAAGTTTTTGAAGGAAGTATTGCTTCTGCACCAGGATGGTAATTATAGATTGTTTTGGATTGTGTGAGACTAAAATCCACTGCAGAGCTTTTGTCTGCCCAGGAGTCAGCACAATAGAAGGAAATGGAAGTTTAAGAAGTGTGAGTTGACTGGCTGGAGACTGAAGAGACAAAGTGAATACCCTAAACACGTATGAGAGAAATCTGAAACTCCTCTCTGCTGGGACAGCAGTGGCTTCTCCCTCAGCTGTCCTGGACATTTCATGCTGCATTGTCGTTGTTGGGGTGGACACGACACACACAGACTGTGCTTTGGACAATGTGTAAAAAAGCCTTCATTAAATGAAGCAGCTTCTTTGTATAGACTCCTGGATGTTATCGTTTGCGTTACATAGTTATTGGTAATTGCTAAATTACTACAGTAGATTCATTAGCTATTGTTAACTACAATATACTACTATTGGTTACTTATGGCATAAGCATTCAAGCATTCAGAAAAACACCAGGTACAGATATGTTGCTGTTTTTCTTTTTCTATTGTTTAACTTTCTTGGTTTTGTTGATAATACAATACAATATGTTTTGTTGATCATTTACATGGGAAAAAACTAATTGTTTTTCTTCTCCCAGGCTTTTCTCGTGGTCCTTCTCCAGCCAGAGTAACAGGCTTAAGCTATGATTTTACAAAGGCAAAAAGGCTTTTATTTTATAAGTTTTTACTTCTATGCAATACTGCACAATCAACTTCTTCCTTTCATTCCCCTTCTTATCTATGGGCTCAGACTCTGGGATGACACTGAGAGCAGATCCAGCCCTGGAACTTTTACCCCATTTTCTCTTCCTGGAGCTCCAGCAGTGGGAGGGCTCCAAGATCCAGGCTTTTGATGGGAAATCAGCCTAATTCCCTGCAATAACAAACCCAAAGGAAAGCACCCTTTGAAAATTCAGGAAGCTGCAATTTTAGAGATCTTATCACATCATGTCAAAAATGTTTTCTCACTATTTTATGATGTCAGCATGTTTGTTTTATCTCTGCTTTTCCTATTTAAACATTAATGGCATCAAGCACCTGTGTTGATGCTGAGGTTATGTCATCTATTATGTCATCCATTCCGTGGAGTGAACTTAGGGCCAGTATGAGCCAGCCAGGAGCCCCCTGGCACCCAGCACCCAGCTCGGGTGAGACACAGCTCTGGGTTTCCCATTCCATTGTTAGAACCACATTCAGCTTCCTCAGCAGGGACCAGAGCTTGCCTGTGATTTTAATGCTCTTATGTAGAAGTACCACAGGTTCTCCTGCCCAACCTCCCCACAGTAAATCAGCTCTACAGCTCAGTCTGGCCTTGTAATGGAGCAGCAGTTGATGATGCACTAGAGGTCATTACTGATAAATACCCAAATCTCTCCAGAAGCAATGGGATTGAGAAGGGCTGAGAGCAAAAGATGTTTTTCTCCTCCAATGTTTTTTCATTATGTAACTGCATTTGCATGTTAAAGGTCCCTCCAGGGCTGATTCCCCCTGTCCCTGACCAAGGGGGCTGAGAGCAGCTGTGATGCTCAAGGGGAGTCTGTTTCCTCCCACCCTACAGCTGCCCGCATGTGCTGGCTTGGCTGCTCCTGCAGCACAGGGGAAGCCCAGCTCAGAGCAGCCAGAAAACCCTCCTGGTCACCTCCCTGTGCAGAACCACCTGGAATGGTGGCTAGTCCCAGGGCCTGGATTTATTCTGCCATACAGAATAAAGCTGGCACTGAAAACCAGGGTGAAAGGACAGCCTGTGTTCAGGGGGGATCTGCTCATCCCTTTTTGGTTCCCTGCACGAGGCCTCGAGGGGCTGCCCCCAGCACCAGTGTCCAACCAGCCCTCCTCTGTCCTTGCAGCTTGGTGGAGAATGTGCTGGAGGGCAAGACCAAAAGCCTCCTCTCTGCATGTTTCTCAAGTGTCTTCTGGCTTCCCCCAGAAAGGGAAATGCCCTACTCAGGCTCTTCCCTCTACATCAAGGTAAGTGCTGGGGGAGCTCCAGCAGCCTCCAGTCCCTCTGGGCTGCTCCCTGGTCACCCTGTGCTGCCCCACGACCCAAGATCTGAGGCAGGCTGAGGTCTTTGTTGCTTTCCCACCCTTGTGGCTCTGTCCCCTTCCCATGGGCCTGGCTGCTCTGTCCCCAGCAGTTTGTGTATCCCCGTGTCTCTCCTGGGCAGCTCAGGTGTCCTCCTCAGGCACTGAGAATTCAGCTCAGTGTCCTGGGCATGGGGGAGAGAAGAGCAGAATCCCAGGCACTGCTTTCTGTGCTCTCTGCAGACCCTGAGGGCCATGGGCACGATGCTGAGGACATTGGTGCTCAGCTTTCCTGTGTCCAGTGTCAGCCAGGAGCTGCAGGACATCTTTGAGGTCTGGCACAGGCAGAGTGGGGGTCCCAGGGCAGTTCCTCACCCTGGAGAGTGTCTGCTCCAGTGCTCACCAGCAGCTTCTCTCAGCCCAGATGCTGCCGGACTTGAGCAGAGCTGAGAGAGTTGTGCAGGAGAGGGCTGTGGTGGGATTGGTGTCCTGATCCTTTTGCTGCCCAGTTATTCCACTCTGGAGGTAAGGACCAGGCTCGTCCAGCCAGGCCATCTCCCCATCCCTGCACACCAGCACAGGCTGCAGCTCTGAGGTGCCTTCACATGGAAATGCATGAAAGATTTTTCAGGCATTTCTGTCTGTAAGAAATTCTTATACCATCAAAGTCAAAAAACCTGTAAATAAACCTGTCCCAAGCAGACAGATGTAAACATCCTTTGCCTATTACTAATATTTTTTAAAAAATGTTTTAAAAAGAGTGTTTCCATTAGCCAATAAAAAAACCTGTACCTTACATTTGTTTTACACACAGTTCTATGCACATGCTCACTACATAAGTCTGAAGAGAAAGAGATCTCTCTCTGTTCTATGCTTTTACTTTTGCCTTTGCATGAATAAAAAATCTAAACCTTCTGATGATTCTAAAAAGAGTCTTTTTCATTACTCTGGCTTTGGTAAGGGCCACATAATGACAACACCTTCATGGCCAGCCTGGGCTCTGGCACAGGTTTGGGGGCTCCACCAGCCTCTGCACTGAGGGGTTAGGGGGCAGCTTCAGGGGTCCTAACTAGACGTGGGGACAGTCAGGGTGCCTCCATCACCAGGAGTGCCTCAGGAGGAGACAGGAGGGATTCTGAGAAGGCTCTGGGACATAACCAACAGCTCTGGGGGACTGCTGAGGGGAATGAAGTGTTTTTGTAGAGTCCAGTGTTGCAAGCCCCGCACCCAGGGGCATTTCTGCAGGGGGGCCAGGGGTGCACTGAAGGTCTCAGGAGATGTTTGTCTGTGATCATCAGGAAGAATTCCTTCATGGAAACAGTTTTCAGGCTTTGGAAGGGAATCCCCATCCCTGGAGGCATTCAAGAAATGACTGGATGTGGCACTCAGTGCTCTGGTTTAATAGACAAGGTGGCGATTGGTCAAAGGTTGGACTTGATGGTCTTGGGGGTCTTTTCAAAACTTAATGATTCTGTGATTCTGTGATCCAGAGTGATCTGAAGACATCTACCAGGCAGATGGAGGAGTCCTGTGGTCGAATGGTGCCTGAGGGGCCTCTCCTGGCCCCAGAAAGGACAAACTGTGGGCTTTTGTGTAAAATGAGGACAAAGAAAGGGCTTCTAAGAGTGCAAGGAGGATGATGGAGGGGTGCTGCAGAGAGCAGGGGGAAAACTGGGGCCAGTTTCCCCTTGAGCACCCCAATGCACCTTTTGCTGTGCTCTAGAGGCCCCAGTTTGCCCCTGGTCCCCACAGCACCTGCACCAGCTGTGGCTGCACCACAGGACCACAGCCCTTAGAGCTTTATCCTGGTAGTTGCTTGTGGTGGTGTGTGCGAGAATGTTATTGCTTATTTGAAGTTGGACTTTTAATTCTATTAGTTGGTTTGGAGTATTTGATTGAGTTGTTAATGTTAGCTGTTGGTATGTTCTGTTGTCCCCTCTGGCTGATTCCCTAAGAAAAGTGTCCTTCCCAAGCCCTCCCCAAACCCCTCCTACCTCTCCCAAGTATGGGCACCCTCCTCCCCTTGTTCCAGTACTTTCCCTCTCCATCACCCCAACTCCACCTCACGGGGCTGTCAATCCCCTCGGGGACAAAACCCTCCCCTTTGGAAATCCCCTTAATCCTCGACGCCCCTTTGGTCCCCTCAGATGTCTATCAACTTGCTTAAACTCCTATTGGTCTTTGGAACTGTATTCCCTCCCTGCCCTCCACCCCTGAGCTAGCCCGATTGGTTGTTGTAATGTTAACACCCTTGTTCCACCCTCCTTTAAAAGGCTGTGTCAGCCTGGTCTGTTGGCTCTTTTGCTGCACTTCTCCTAAGAGAATAAAGTTTGTGTTACAGTGGGTAAAGTGTCCCTCTCCTCTTTGGTCTCCACCCTCAACAGCAAAGTACCACCTAGCAGCCTCTGAGGAGAGAGCTGGGCTGTGTGCCAGAGAAGGCCCTGGCTCTCCTGCCTGAGGGAGAGTGTCACTGGGAGCTGCTGACGGCCGAGTGGATTTATGGGCGCAGGCAGTGTCCCCAGCAGCTGGGCCAGACCCCTGGGACCCCCAGAGGAAGCACTGCGCTGCGACAGTTCCTGTCCTTCCCCCTTCACTCCTAAACCCCCACAGAGAAGTTGGGCTCTGCAGTATCCTGAAAGGAAAGGGATGTCCTAAAGGCGCATGGAAGTGTCTGAACATGGGGCTCTAGGATGCACTGGAGGGCACCAGGGATGTCCCCAGAGAATGTGAGGGCAAAGAGGGGTCTGGAGGCACCTGGGTGCGCTGAGCCAGGCTGGTGCCCTGAGGGAAAGTCTGCCCTTCCCTGCCTGGGTGCT
>VZTN01025081.1:0-22714 GCA_013400515.1 Erpornis zantholeuca
ACACACACACACATATGTATTTTATCCCAATAGATAGATAAGTGCATATCTTTTTCTACTGAACCATTTTTCTGAGAGCATTTATTTTGATGTATATAAATCAAAGTATAGCAACCAGTACAAAATTACCACTTATTTCTGTAAGTTCAAGGCTGTGCGTAACAAACATGGAAAAATGGATCAGAGTCCCCCTCCCTGCATTCATGTCTGTCATCCAATTTCACTTATCTGACTATGGCTTTGTGTTGTTCATAAGGAAAGGATACAAGACAATGTACTTCATCCTTCTAGTACTCTCTGGGGAAGATGAGAGTTACAAATTATTTCACCCCACCCCATGTTTTACACAAAGAATTTTTCAGTGAGGAAGGGTATCAAAGAGAAAAACTAAAGATATACCAACTGCACTGTCAACTGAAGAACGCCAATTGGCAAATTCACATAAGATAATCAGAAGAGATCACAACATCTATCCTGGATCTTAGAGATACAATTATTTCCAAATTTTATTCAAGTTACAAGACTTTTTACTTAATATTTTCTACTAATTTCACTAAGTCTTGAAGACAGATCTATTGAAACACTAAAAAACCTAATCTAAAGAAAATAATCTAAGCTTTGCTGAATGCTCTACATCCTGTAATAAGACTGAGTTGTCCTTTACATATCCAACCCAAACTATGTTCTCAGTACTACTGTTGCATAGACATGAGTAATTTTTATTGCATATAAATTAAGAGTTAACACAGCAGGAATGGTTGTGTCACTACCACTACTGTAACATGAACTGCAAAAAATGCCAGTGGTGGATTGGCTTTATAGGAGGAGAATTAAAAGTTAAAACACTGCTTTCCTCAAGAAACTGTTTAAAGCTCTCATGACTAGATCTCTGACCTCTCACATACAGTAATGACTATTTCTTCTTTTTAAAGAAATGTGTATACAAATCATCTTAAACGTTTAACTGAAACTGTTTGCACATAGTAACAACTTTGCACATAATAAATATTCCCTTTATTTCTCTGTCCAGCCACAACATGAAAATGTGGTCTGGTTTCTTTACATTTTTGCCATTTGGTCTGGCAGTAGAAAACCAAACTACTACTAAAAATATGATTTAAGAAATAAAGTAGCACACCCTATTTAAGCTGTTACCCCATTATTTAAAGTAAAGTACTTATTATTTTATCAGCAACTTCTTTTCCTCCCTTAGCCTCTAATGAATTTGATTGTTTTTTCCTTCAAGGAACATGCATTTTCAAGTGAGAATCACAAAACACACAGTCTGTAATTTCTTTGTGTGTCAGCTTACAGAAGGACTGAAGGAAAATAATTTTGAGCCTTCAGTCTAAACTCCAGTTAGTTTTGCAGAGAATGCAACTGAATTACCTTGTCTGAAAAATACCACATTGGTACTGTGCAAAATGAGACATCAACACAATCAATACTTACTCTCTAAAATTCCTGCTGTGGATTTTTGGAAGAGTGGTAGTTAGCTGCTTTAAAATCACAGAACCTTCTTTAGATTCCTTGATCCCTGTGTTCTCCGGAAACCCTTCAGCAACTTGTGTTACTGGAACAACTATCATGTAAATCAAGATATTTCAATGAAAAGACAGACCAAAAAGCATTGTCAGAGCATGGAAGAGTCACATACATAATTTCCATATTAGAACAGTCTGTGGTAGTAGGGAAACAGGTCTAACTTTTTTTTTTTTAATCTCAGAGGGTTTTTTTCTCATTTCAAACCTCATTAATTGCCAGAAGTGTGCAGGAACTCTCATTACAACACACCATAAAGCCAACAGGTATGGAAGTGTGGAACAGTAATCAGAATCCCTTTTACTCAACTGCACTGACTTTCAGCTTTAGCCCACTTTACAATCAAGGTAAGCCTGAGATGAATCTCAGAAAAATCTGAGGTTACAGCTTCCATTTGGCAGTATTTAGTGCCTATTTTCTAAAGTACTAAATGTGCTCAAATTTTCAGCTACATACTGTGTTACAGCTTCTCTTGAAAGGTACCTGCTTGACTATCCTGTAGAAGTGTTTCGTCTTCAGTACCATTTCCCATTGTCTGACAAATGTTATCTTCATTTTGTGGTGCCGCTTTCTGTTCTAACAGGTGTTGTTGTTTTCTTTGTTCTCTTTCTTTCAGTATAATCTAAAAATACATATCAAAACCAAATCAATTTGATGTCATGCAGATAACAAAGCATTACTCTTACCACATATTCACATACAGACCAGTCATAAAGAGGTTCAGCACTAACATCTAAAGTTTACAATCTTTTCTTTCTATTTGCACATAAAAAGAAGGAAAGATAATTCCTAAATTTACATAGAAAAGGACTTTTACCTTGATTACCAGTGTATGGGTGGAGAAAATATTTAGTAGGGATAAACTATATGGGCAAAACTAAAGTTAAAAATTCCTCTGTATAGAAGACATGACAGGAAGCAACATGAATGGGCAAAGAGGGAAGATACAACAGAAATCACCCTTTGGACCTAACACCTGTTGCTGCAGAATCAGCTGGAGTTCTGGCTTGGAAGAGCACAGAAACATTAAATACTACCTCTGTTTGATCCATTCTCCCCAGTCCTGCAAATAAAGTCATCTTTGCCAAACCAAGTGATACTTCTTTACATGTCTCCCTTTACCAGTGATGTGTGGACACTTTTGTAGTGGCACTTCTTCAGCTATCAATTGATTCAAGGGAGAAAGTATATTTTTTGGGAATTTTTATATGCCATTTAGCAAGACTACCCTCTTCTACCCCTCCCCTCTTTGAAACCAAGCAAAGCTAAAATTGAATTCAGACAAGTGGACACTGAGATGCAAATCTTCATATAAGGGGGCTTAACACACTCACCGAGTAATAGATTACCCTACAGTTTTACTACTTAAGGTAAAAAAAAAGAGGACCTTTTTAAGAGGTGTTGGTCTCTTTGCTTTAGGTACTTCTCTCTGTTTCCCTTTCTTTACCAAAGGAGCACTGGAATCCAAGGGATTGTGAGGCATCTTTCCTTGGGTTAACCGGTGACTTCTTGTGGCCGTAGCAGGGTCTTTAGAAAGCAATGGTATGGCACCACCAACTGAGATTTAAGAAGAAGTCTGCATCAGACAATTATGATAGAACAAAATATACCTATGAAATACCTAATGAATACTTAAACTAGAATCCAATTTCAAGTTTAACACTGGTATACACATATTACATTTGTGTTGTGTTGCTATTAAGAATATTTACAGGCAATGCTGTGTCATTAAACACTGTTATTTTAAAAAGATACTCCTCACAAAAGACTGCTGTCCTCTACTTCTATTATACCCCTGGAATCACAAACTCTGTCCCAAAAGCAGAATTTGACCAAACACTGCAGTCCAAGCTACCTTCAACACCATGCCATACCAGCTTGGTAAACTTTCAGGAATTTCCGTGTTTCAAGGTGGTGGCATTTCTTCCTCCACAGATTCTGTACTGTGCAAAGATAAGTACTGTGTAGCAGTACTACAGATTTTAGATTTACTTGCTGTAAATAAACTTGAGCACTTAGGCCTACCTTTTGTTACACCTTAATGAAGCTGGATGAAATTAATTTGCAAATGGGGAATGAGTAATGCAGAGCTACAGCTAGGTCTCTTTTGCTTAACCCACAAAGCTCGCTGAAGATGTCTACTTGCATTTTTCAGAGGATTTAGAGCACAGCTTTAAATGAGTGGAGATATGACTGAACCTGGATCTTCCACACCATGACCTCATACCAGAAAACTACTCTCCCTCACTATCAGTAGGAACTGCTGTATCCTGTAGAGCCCTTTGTCAAACTTCAGTTATCTGCAATAAAGCAGTTCACATTAGCAAATCAATGGAGAGGATGACTAAGTACCAGTGGAACCAGCTTGACACCTCTGTGACTCAGGCAACCTCTCTCCCCTAAATACACTCAGTATTCTGGTAGAATGTCTTCATTTACTGCTTCCACAGTATATATATGCAGATCCTCCCACACCACATGCAGTACTCTTACCACAAACAGTTTACATCATAAAACTACTACACCCAATGGGTTTTTTTTTGGCTCTGTGTATCAAAGGCAAACTGACAACACACTGCCAAGAATGCTGTGCAGCATAGGTGGCTACAAAAATTGAAGCTGGATTTGAAGCAATAAAAAAGCATACACTGTGCAGACACACATTTCCTTCGTGTGTACATCACCACTGCAAGGTCACAGTTTTCATGTTCCTAAACTTGATGACTTTACTGCTATTACTTATAATGTGAAGTAGTAAGTGGACTAAAAACAACTGTCTGTGGTCACACTCCTTTCCATTTTTGTTCACTGTCTGCATCTGGTAACAGAGGTGAGCACAATGCCACTTCACAAACTGAAGTTGTGCTTTGGTATACACAAATTTAATGGGTGCACTGAACATTAAAAACATAGCCCCCAGGATACAAACATGACACATCAATTTCTCTTCTGCAGCAGATTCAGACACAGGAAATTTAGGATGAGAAAACAGGTATTTTGACCCATACCGTTGTGGGTCACCATCTACGCATCAATCCATGCACTGTGTAATTTTATAGAAACAAAACTGGTTATTAGAACCTCTGCAGCATCAAGTCTGATTGACTTAAATGAAAAAAAGGAGATCAAGTGAAAAAAAAGTATTTTAAAAAAGCATCTTACAAGTTCTCTCAGCTTAGTGAAGGAAAATCTCATCAATGCTTGGTAATCTTGAGCTTTGTATATAAAATCTCAGCTATCACATTAAATATTGTGAGATGAAATCTCTTGTGATTAGATCTCTTTCTGAAATAATTTCTAAAAAAAAATCTTTGCTGAAATAAGAGAAATTTTACCATCGTTGAATGCTAGCAAATATCATAGTTCCTTCTGCAAAATATACAACACCAGCATAATCAAGATTAAATTTTGACCTATAATGAGAAAGGCACTGAGCTATTATTTTCTGCTTCCTGGTTATACATCCAAAAGGACTGAAAGATGTTCTCCATTAACAAAACCTAGCATTTTGTTAACATCAATTATTTCACAATTAAGAGGTATGTCAGAACTTGTCCTTTGGCTTGGTGTGCCTGACTCTCATGTAACCTCCGTGCTTTTTCAATCAAGTCACAGCTCTATGATTTCTAGCATCAGAGGAGATTAAGAAAGCCTTTGTTACTGTGTAGCCACTTCCTGCCCATTGAGATCAGAACAATAATACACATACTTAAGGCAGAGCAAAAACCTCCACAAACACTGATATTTCTGTTAAAGTAACATTTCAATCATGCCTCTTATTTATACAAGGCACTCTTTTACAAATCAGTGTCCTTAAGACATTTCCTTCCACAAGTCTTCCGTCCAGCAACTCAGATTGCCAGGTTTTTTAAATTTTAAAAGAACCTTCACTTTCTCTTGGTGAGAAAAGTGCTCTTGGTGAACTGTGCTCTTGCCTGCATAGAGATCATCACAGATCAGAAATCAAGACTACATTTAATGTCTGAAAACTCAAAAATAGCTTAAGATGAAAGAAAGAAAATTTCACAGTAACCAATACCTGAAAATATCACAGGTTTAGGAGACTGTTTTGACTTCTCTGTTTGCTGCTTCTGCTCCAAGACTGCAAGCATGCCACCCAAATCCAACTGCACAGGAATTTGACTCTTCTTACCACTGCTCCTGGATGTTTCCTGAACAAGTTCAGCACCAGTTAGTAATGCCCTTCACTCGAGAATGTAAAAGCTTATTTTTTATGGGGTAATACACTCTTTTAACATCTTCACTTTAGAAGTACCACAATACTTCTGATCTTTCATGTCACTCAATGATCTTCAAATAAACATCAACTTTAATGTCAAAAATATAAAAAAATTATAAGCAGTTGAGGAAACTTTTTTAAAAGTTACTGCAACAAAGCATAAGGTCTTCAATAAAGGAAGGCTTTTATGTCAGGGTCCCGCTTTGGTTAGACTGTCATCTATCTTTGAAACAGATAAAAGGCTTATCAGAATTTAAAGTTTTCTTGAAAGTATAGAAAAACTCCTGGATTCTTTCAGGGTATGTGACTGCACACAGGCACATAAATCATTATCTCCGATGTCTCACAAAAAAGAGAGGTCATCGTCTTTGCACCACCTCCTCATAAGCACTCATCTTTCTCTGCTTTGAAGAGAGGGAAAAAGCCATGATCCATATTTAATGATGCAGAATATGAAAAGACTGCAAATCAATAGTGTGGTGAAGACTATGAACAAACAAATTACCACAGCAAAACATGCTAAGGAAATGACTGCCAGATTTTGCACTTTTAGAAATCTTATCTGGGAGAATCGATTCATTGTAATTTCTATTACAACAGGGTTACAGAACCTGTAACCTCCTCAGTCTTCAACTAGAATCTCACCTTGCATCAGAGCTGTGCCAGAACCTACTCACCAACAAGAAACTACTTCCTGACGTCACTTTGCTCTGTATTCCTCCTTCTTCCCCCAAGATAAGGGGATCTCTTTACCTCTCTGTTCTGTCATAACCAGGGTTCCCAGTTCCTCATGACAATCAGCTTGGACTGGATTTATGCCACGACCAAGCAAAACAGGTGAAAGAAAAATTCCTGATATCTGAAACCTACAGATATTAATGAAAAGTTTGTATTTTTCCCTAAACACTGTATCATATCCAGGGGCTAGCAATTACTACCACTGATTACTTCAAATCAAGAGGACCATGTCACTTATCTCCAAGTATGAATGCAGAATCCTAGATGAGCATGGACTTAGTCTTATATTTAAATAGGCTCACTGCCTTTGTCATTTTGAGTTATGAACTTCTCTTCAAACCCAAATTCACTTACCTGAGTTTTCTTTCTTTCTGATACAGAAGATGATGCTTGTTTCCCTGACAGTCCATCCAACCTGGGAATTTCATCCAGAGAGGGAGACTGACTATCACAAGGTTCTTCAGAGAGATGGATCTTAGAATTTTAAAGATGATAGGTGACAGGAAGGAAGAAAAAATATTTCAAAACAGACACATGGAAAAGGGTGAAGAGGATATTAAATTCAAACTGAGTGTACCTTCAGCAAGTCTGTGAATGACACCAAGCCAAGTAGCACACTTCAGGGAAGGGATGCCATCCAGAATGATGGATGGCATTCTTGACAGGTTTGAGGGGCGTGCCTGTGTTAAACTCATGAAGTTCAGCAAGGCCAAGTGCGAGGTGCTGCACTTGGGTTGGGGCAAGTCCCAGTACCAACAGTCTGGGCATGAAAAGATGGAGAGCAAGCCTGCTGAGAAGGATTTGGGGTGCTGGGGGATGAGAGGCTGGACGTGACTCAGCCATGTGCACTCACAGCCCAGAGAGCCAAACGTGTCCTGGGCTGTGTATAAAGAAGCATGGCTCACCAATTGAGAGGAGTGATTCTCTCCCTTTACTCTGCTCTCGTGTGTCCCTACCCAGAGTACTGTGTCCAGTTTTGGGGTCCCCAGCACAAGAAAGACATGGACATGCTGCAGCAGGTCCAGACAAGGGCCACATAAATGGTCAGAGGGCCGGAACACTTCTCTTATGATAAAAGGTGGAGAGAGTTGGGGTTGTTCAGCCTGGAAAACAGTAGGCTCTGGGAAGACCCTGCGTGACCTTCTAGAAGGGTGACCATTTACTGGCTCCCATACTACTTAATCACATTCATTGGGGGTTTTTTTCAGATTTGGAAGAAAAAACTAGCAAGGCAGCTTCATTTTCAAATACTTGTTACAGGTATATGAATAGCCTAATGATCACATGTCTCTAAAGTTTATGTAAGCTTTGAGGGGTTATATCCTACTTACGTCTACAAAGCTAAGGGGTTGCTTTCATCTGAGTTGCATGTCTGTACAGCACCTTTTTTTGGAATAAATCTTTTTTAAGTAATTGCTGTGCTTTTTGCTACTCATTCCACCTTGTCAGTGCTATTTACTGTCTCAAACAAAGCAAACGACAATTTTGTTTTCTTGTGTTTTGGGTTTTTTTTAAACCACTAAAATTCACAGGGCAATAAAGCCAAAGACCAAAGTTTTTTAGCAGCAAAACTAATTTCAAAGCAACTGAAATCTGGAATTTTAGCTTTATTATTTACACTACTTGCTTTGACAGAACAATCATATTTTTAATCCTTGTCATTTATGCTTAGGATTCATTCACACATTGAATCCATTTCCAAATTAATTCTTGGGAGTTATTTCACTCATGTAAAAAAACCACCAAAAAACCCAAACAACTTGGATTCACAATTGACATTTGACTCACACAGTGTCGCAAGATTACTTACTTCAGCCTGCTTTCTGACTGCAGAAGTAAAGGATGGTTTCTGAGGTCCTACCCTGTTTCTCCTATCAGAAGCAGCTGCCAGATGAGGAAACTCCTCAACATCCTAAACAAATAAACCAGAAGATGATTTCATAAGAACAATCAAGTTCACATTTTCAAAACTGTTTTTCCTACACTCCAACAGTTTTCTCCCTGCTTCTCAAACATTCATCATAATTTGTTTCACTGTACAAAAATCCAGAAGCCAAGGGTAGTGCCACCAGCTATGACAAGCATTACAATGGTTAAGTCTTCTATTCAGCAGCTTATTCAGGGCTGAAAGAGCTTGTAACAGAAATGCTTCCAACAGCAGCTTGTTATGGCTGTCAGATGAAAGAAATAATTAGAGGTAAACGACTCCTAAAGCAGTGTTTTTCAAATAATTTAAAAGCCTTGCAAACTTCCCTCTTCTTCCAATACAGTCTCCAGCTGTTCAATTCTGCCTAAACATGTAAGAGGTGAGAAACAAAACAGGCACTATGCACTAGAGCATGGAAATAAACATAGGAATTATTCAAATGATTATGGCTTACATACAAGAGTAAGATTTATTAGCAGAAGATCCATTATGCAGAATCTGGATTAATCAAGTGCAGACAGGATGAAGTTTGCTCTATTCTGATCACCCTATATCCACTGTCTCTATCATAAAGATCCCAATCCACCAACTAGATTTTTGTTTCTCCTCCCACTTTCTGAGAGGCCTTTTCAGCTGTGATACAATACTACTGAACACACCAAGACTTTTTCCAGCCTGAAAGGGTTCATTTAAACACCCCAAGCTAGGAAGGTCTAGCACAAGGACTGACGCATTTCAACCAATGAAATCATTTTAATGAAGCTTGCAAATAAGCCAAAAAGCAACTGCAAGGAAGTGAAAAAATATTTCACAAATACACTCTTTTCAACTTAGGGACATCTTCATCCAAAAGATTTAAATAAGTCTGTCTAATTGCTTTTGAAATGCAAATATATTTCTGGGATTTGAAACATCCTGCAGAAAACTGAATAATTAAAATGTAGCACTCAGTGTGACATTACACCTCCCTGTATTTGCTCTTAATTTATCATCTGTAAGAACATCAAACATTAGGAGAAGGGTCAAATAATTTCCTTTTTATTTTTTGTCACTGCCATATTCCCATTTAGCCATCTCTTTTACATACTGAGAAGTCCTAATTTTGTTCAGTCTTGCTTCCCACAGAAATTGCTTCATACCTTTGATTACTTTTGGAGCCTTTTGTCTACCTTTTTTAGTTCAAAATATGTGTATTTTTAAAGGACCAGGGTGAATATAAGAAAATAAAATCCACACTATATTTAGATCAGACGTGCCCTGAAATTCTGTGTTGTCATAATCCATTTTCCTTTTTATATTCCTAGTAATTCCCAGCACCATTTTCATGTCTGACCAGTACTACTAGCATTGACCTGATTATCAATAGCAGCCTCAATATCTAACTGAAGAAAAATATCTAGGTCAGGACCTACCAATGCTATGAAAAGACAGGAGTGTCTTTCTCCACATGTATCCACTTACACCTATTAGCAGTGTCTATAAATGACTAACCTGTATAAAACTAGAGAGCAATCCAATACATTGCTCTGTTGAGCTTTGCACATAAGTAGAACCTTCTTAAACCTTCTGGGTGCCCAGAAGCTCCATATATATCAACTCTTCATGTTTTACTATTTCAAAAGCATCATACAAGCATCTCAGCCATTTTTCAAACTGATCAGGACACAAGCATTCCCAGCGAACCAAGAGAGTCAGAAAGCTTTCCCCCTGCCACAAGAGCTGCTGCATCCACATCTTGGATTTCACCACAATGTGTAAGTTTTGTTCCAGGATTCTAGGCAATTTTTTCCCATTTTGACTTCAATAGTCCCATTACCATTCTGCTTATTTTCCATGATTTCTGCCATTCTTTCAGTTTAGACAATGTCCATTCATAGGTTAGGCACCATGTGGAAGCATATAGCAAAAATAGGGATATTCTCCTGAAGAAAAGAACTAGCAGATCTTTGATTTTACCCATAATTCTCTAACAAAGAGGTCTGTTAATACTCATTTTTTGTGCCACTCCTGGACAAGGAACCACACAATGAAATCATGTAGATACAGTTCTGCTTCTTTATGCTTTCATTTCAGAGACTGAGTACTATGTTCCCTAGATCAAACACATAAATCAACACATGCTCATGCTGTACAATATTAGGCCTTCAATGAAGTACTGTTAAACCACAGACCAGACAACAATCCTCTAACATGGGAGAGGTTCATGCTTTTGTAATACTGATACACAGAAGTATCAAAGTATTAATATGACTATAACAGCTACATGACTTTGGAAAGAAACTTGAATTAAAAAACAGAAATGTAAGCACTGTCAACTGCATTACATAGAAATTGCTTCCAGATGTGAGACAATTATAATTGTAATATTGGTTCCACAATCTTTAAAACTGTGGCACACTATAGCACCCAATATATTCCCCACACCCCAAGCAACAGTTGGTACAGAATATTTTTAATTTAGGAAATTGTGCTCAACGAACATGTGGTAATTTAAAAAGTACAACAGTTTCCTACCCGTAACCTCTGACAAACATCTCAATTAAAATAAAACTGTACCACTATCCTGTACGAATAGGATTTGAACTTCAATTGGCACAAAGCTGTGTTAGCATCTGGTCTTCTAATACACTCATAGCACATAAAAGAACAGCAACAAAAACTTCTTCAGTTTACCTCAATCTTCGGTGGTTCCTGTATTGTATTAGATTCACTTTGAGGTCTTTCTATATCTGTGGGTGACTTCGGTTTTTTCTTCTTTTTCTTTTTTTTTTTCTTCTTTTCTGACCCTTCTTCAGGATCAGTTTCACTTGCATTATTTTTTGCTTCCGACTGCTGAAAAAGACCACAAGGCATGACCTTTAAAAACTAATCTTTTTCAGTATCACTTACCAAAATATATGCAAGTGACTAGCCTTACACTACTAAGGTAGTAGTATCTTAATCAATCCAAGCTGGGACATTAAGTGGACAAGGAAAATTCAGTATTTCTTAGAAGTTCATAGCTACAGCAAGAATTCTTCAGTTGCAGCATACTGCATTGTAATCAGAATATATTGGAACTACTGGGATTTAAACAGGAAATAATAAGCCAAGTAAGGCAAGTGTTTCCACATTCCATGTCTCATTCTGAATTTGAAAAAAATCCAGCTTTAAAGTTGAAAGTTCTTATTCCTGAACTAGCACTGTCTTTTTAATATCCTGTGATTCTTTTCCACTAAAAGAAAAGTTCTAGTAAGAACAAGCTGACTTTATATTATCTCTTAAAATAAGTGGATACTGCACAGAGCCCAGGGAAAAAATGACAGTAAAGAGACACAAACACAGTGACAGGAATTAGGTGAGAGCAGATAATTCTCAAGTACCTTTGGTTCACTCTCCTGCTTCCCTTTGCCTCTGGAAAGACCTTCAGATGCTGGTAATGAAACAATTTTCTTTGGGGGCTGCGAAAGTACCACGGCCCAAGACACACGTGGCTGAGCAGAGCCATCTGCAGGTGCTTCAGGAAATGACATTGGGAAAAAGTAAACACAAAGTTGTCTCAAAAACAGGCCTCAAATAATCAAAAGGAAAAGGATGGGTAACTAATTAATCAAGGCCTAGAAAATAAAGCAGAACCATATTCTTTCTGAAGAAGGACTGGAAGAAAACACACATTTCATTTCTCCAGCAAGCTTTCCTGAATTTTAACTACTCTGTATAATGTCCAACACTATACACATAAACACAATTAAATGATATTTGGAAATCTATACTGCATCATCCTAACTCCGTACTCCCACGCTCATCTTCAAAATACTGAAACTTCTGCCATGTTTATTGTTGCAAGTACTGTTTATGGTGTTGGCTTTTGTGCATGTTTTGTGTTGATTTTATGGAAAATGTTTCTCCACTATTTGATATGTAATGTTTTGTTACGTATGATGTCAAGATGTCCTAATGATATTCTAAAGGGGGGGTTGATTGTTAATGGGGGAGGGAACTGAAGGTTGGGCCCCCTGTTACATTTTTAGTATAAGACGGCAGAGGGAGTACCATCAATGGATAACACTCTAACCAGTATGGGTGCTCTAGGGAGGTTGGGTTAGGAAGGAGTTGTTAATCACCCAGGATATAAAAATACTGTAACAACTTGTCCTAAGGTGTGCCTCTGGCTGTACCCCTGTCTGCAGCTAAGCACCCAGTGCTGTAACCCTCTGCCTTGGTAGGATGATTATTATAATTTGTTCCCTACTGTCTTTTGTTAATAAAACGTTAAATTTTTAATTGAGCTTTGTTTCTCACATTTTTATACAAAACTCCTTTAATATTCCTCCTATCAGTCTTGCAGCTTTCATGCACAAGGCCACATCAGTACTTTTTATCTTCTAAAAACCTCCCAGTATTACAGGCATGTGTACCAGCTGAAATACTTCCCAGCATGCCTCAGTGTACAGGAATGTCACCCACTACCACTGAGGTGTATCAGTGTTTTGAAATTTTGTAAATATTCCTAACACAAAGCAAATATAGAACACAATCTAGATTCTTAAGAATGAGAAAAACTTCCCTTGAACAACAAAACAGCATAATGGGTTTAGATGACAAAGTTTCAGTAGCAGGGGGAGTCTGCAGTAGCTGCTGTGAAGAGATAGACATGGCCAGACATGCCAGAGCCCCAGACAGCTCCCACACAGACCCATCACCAGCCCCAGCTGGGCCCACCAGCCATGCTGGTGGTGCCTGTGTTTAGATAGAATGAAAAACAGGTGCAGGAGTTGGAAGGTCAATGATAAGAAAAAACCCTGAATGCAGGAGCCCAGCAGACACCAAGGTCAGTGCAGAAGGAGGTGCTCAGGCACCAGAGCAGAGGTTCCCCCGCAGCCCCTGTGAGTACCACCATGAGGCAGCTGTGCCCTTGCTGAGAAGAGAAAAAAGTGGCAGAGTGGCCCCTGTTTCTCTGTGTCACTCAGGGCAGGGAGGAGATACTAGGAAGAGAGGGTGGGAAGAAACTGGATTTAGTTTTGGTTTTGCTTCTCACCATCTGACTCAATTTTTAATTGCCAATAAATTAATCTTCACCAAGTTTCGTCTGTTTTGCCTGACAAGCAAGTTATCTCTCTGTCCTTATTTTGGTTCACATGCTTTTTTATCTTATTTTCTCCTCCTGCCCTGCTGAGGAGTGAGAGTTAGAGAACAGGAGGATGGGAGCCTGACTGCCTGCCACGGTCAACCCACCAAAAACTGTTGCTTTTTTCTCAGGGATAGGAACTGAGACTAGCATTTAACCAAAAAAAACACCTTTATCAGACGACTTTAAAATTTCGAGAATAACTTTGTCTTTAGAAGGTCCTTCAACGCATTTCAGCAAATATGCCTGTCCTTCCTGAATCCTTACTGAAGTTACTGGGAAGACAAGGACCAAACTTTTCAGACTGCTGCATATCTGTGCATGCACAGAAATCCAGTGAGAGGAACTTAGACAATTCAGTCTTAATGTATGTGATGCCTTCAAGAGAGTCCTGATGAATGGAACTCTTTTCACATGAAACTCGCCACGTGATAGTTTGTGGCAATTAAAAAAAAGGTCTTCATTCCCACAGCCAGACAACAGGTAAACAAAAAAAACCTAAAACCCACAAACTCCAAAGCCCCCCCTTCCCCCATAAACTCCCAAAACAAACAAACACAAAAAAAATGGAAGTGTTTTGGCATCACAGTTCTCTTAACAGAAATAACATATGACACAGATGAAATTTTAGGTACATACTAAACTCTAGAGTGCCAGCTATTTAAAACAAATCTGCGTATAAGGACTGATCGAATATGTGTCTCTCATTCATTCTTAGAAAAAATCTGCATAATAATCAAAGACTTCCAATAACCAATACATATTCCTTTCCTCACCTGAAATAACATGAGAGGCAGCTACAGAAGTACGTTCCCTTGAACATCAATGCCATAACAGAATGGGACTCAATATTGGAGCCACTTTCCTTTACTTTCCCCTGTGATCAGTACTGGGGCCACTCCTGTGTAGCCTATCAATGACCAGGACAAAAGGAGCAAGTGGACCCTCAACAAGTTAACAGGTGACACCAAACCAGGCAGGAGTGTTATCTGTTGGAGGGTAGGAAGGCTCTGCAGAGGGATCTGGACAGGCTGGATTGATGGGCAGAGGCCAGTTGCATGAGGTTCAGCAAGGCAAAATGACAGGTTCTGTCCTTCAGTCACAGCAATCTCGGGCAGTGCTACGGACTCAGCGAAGACCAGCAGGAAAGCTGCTCGGAAGAAAAGAACCTGGGGATTCTGATGAACAGCAACTGAACATGAGCCAGAGTGCATCCAGGTGGCCATGAAGGCCCATGGCATCCTGGCCTGTATCAGCAATAGTGTGGCCAGCAGAACCAGGGCAGTGATGGCCCCCTGAACTTGGCACTCCTCAAATCCTGTGAGGCCACTCCTTGAATGCTGTGTCCTGTTCTGGACCCCTCACTACAGGAAAGACACTGAGGTGCTGGAGCATGTCCAGAGGAGGGCAAGAGAGCTGGGGAAGGGTCTGGAACCCAAGTTCTATGAGGAGCAGCTGAGGGAGCTGGGGTTGTTTAGCCTGGAGACCTTTTCACTCTCTACAACCACCTGAAAAGAGGGTGTAGCCAGGTGGGAGTTGGCCTCTTCTCCCAGGCAGCAAGAGACAGGACAAGGGGAAATGTCCTCAAGTTCCACCAAGGCAGTTTTAGATTGGACATTAGGAAAAATTTATTCACCAAAAGGGTTATCAAGTATTGGAATGGGCAGACTAGTGTAGTAGTTGAGTCACGATTCCTGGAGGTATTTAAAACATGCAGAGACTTGGCACTTAAGGACATGGTTTAGTGGTGGACTTGGCACTGTTATGATTATGATCTAATAATTCTTCAATTTTGCAATCCCAGCTGATGAAATATATGAGCCAGAATAAGAGAGTAGTGTAGTGTAGAGTGTAAGTGGTCATCTCATTTGAAAGAAAGTGATGGAGTGTTATTTTGGGGTTTTTTTTTCTTTTATAATGAGGTTGCTCCTAAATCCTTTTTTAACTTTACGCATCAACAGCTCCTCAGAACACTTTAGTTTTTGAAACTGATGAGGAGATACAAGCAGTTAAAAACGCAGGCAAATAAATTTTCTTTGGGGAACTTACCTCTACCATCAAATGAAGAGGGAATTAAATTGGCTCCCACTTCATCTGAAGCTTTTGGTGAAGCTTTGCTTGTTGCTGAAGTATCTTCCTGCAAAACAGATGGTCAGGTGTCATAAAAGGATTAAAATCACTGACCTAAACAGAGCTAAACACAAAAAACTGCCATAAACTAAAAAATCCTCAACCCATCTACAGATAAAGGTATAGGGACCTTTTAAGCGTTTTTGTTACTTCTCTTAGTGGAACCATCATTTCAGCCCTATGGTGTTACAAAATTTGAGCAGGTGTCTCTTCACTCGTGTACAAGCAAGATTATGCTACTTATATTTTACAAAAGCATCAGAACAATGATCTAACAATAAACAAGAAAATATTTTGAAGTTTCATGTAAGCTAAAATCAAACTCTATCATCAAACTCAAACAAGTAATGAAAAATGAAACTCAAGGGTTAGCAGAAAGGCCTTTTTTCATTACAGACAGTTTTCCATTCAGAGGCATCAGAAACATTATTCTGCTTGGATCCTTCAGAATTATTAATCATTAATCACTACTGAAAATATTTATTCAATATATGTAACTTCAGTATTTTATTTCCTAACAAACTGGGAACCAAGGAAATAAAGAATAATGTTCAACAATATTCTTCCTCCTTCTGGAATTCATTTTCTTATTTTAACCTTTAGCAGAAAGCAATTAAGTACCAACAATGCAGGCTGTTTTTTGTTTAATGTGCTGAAACTATTGGATAAGTGACTGCTTACTTATTATTTCCAGGTGAAAGAGAAAACAAGTAAGCTGCTAAGAAAGTACAGGAACACATGTAGTCTCTATAGGCAATCTAGACCATACCAGCACATATCTACATTCTAGTGGTACCTGGCTTTCCTTTATCTATGGCCAGCATAGACAAGGAAAGAACAGTAAGAAAGGATAAGAGACAGCGAGCACTGACAGCACCATCTAGAAGAGCCCTAAAACCTTTAGCTCTGAACCTCCTTGCTGGCAATGACTGTTGCAAGGTACTTACATAGGTCTTAAATTGCCATGCTGAATGCAAAATACTTGCATTCAGAAATGCCTGTACTTTTGACAAGTTTTATTTTTAGGAGTTCTGCAACATGGGTTAGCATGAGCTAACCTCGATGTTCAGCAGAAGAGACATGTGAGGTTGACTAAGGACAGTGTTACTTTCCATCAAACTTACTGGTGTACTTTTATGGTGTACATTCAGTATCTCACTGCTTCCCAAACTCTGTGACTTGTGGAAATCCAGAATGCTAGCTTCAAGTGTGGGTACAGGACGAGACTCTGGTTTTGGAGTTTCAGTTGACTTCTCTGTAGTTTTATTGAACCTGTCTAAATAAAGCATGTAAAGTCTAAGTAATTAAACTTGCTTGTAATAATTTCTAGGTACCTTTTATAGTACACTAGTTAACATAACTACAGTAATCATCATGTGCATAGCTGTTGCTATGCACAGCTCATATTAAATAAAAAACCTAGCAATTATAATCAACATGCATACACAACACTGACTCAAGAAGCAACTATAAATTCAGACACTTGTTTTAGAATTTTTTTTATCAGTTTATGTGAATTTGTTCCATCAGGAAAAGACAGATCACCATTCCCTCTCAAGAGTCACAGAGAAAAGGTATCTTTTCCATTAACTATTCTATATTTAGAAACATAGTCACAAACTGGAGCGTATTGCACAGACAACCATTCTACATCTATTCCATGTACTTATAATCAAACAACATGTTTTTACCTGGCTTCACAGAATCTCTGCTGCATGTAGATGTCTGGAATGAAGTCCTGTTTGCAATTCTGACAGAAGATTCACCTCCATCATGCCTTTTCTTGTCCAGTTTTTTCTCGCCTTCTTTTGATCTCCTCTGCTGCAAGTATTTGCAACATATTTAGTTGTAACATATTTAGTTTTAGTTTAAACTTTGTAACACTAGCAAGTCTGCCATGAGTTACAGTTAGGGTAAACTCTGCATATGGAGTTTGACTATCAAGTTAATACAACACAAATAGTTAGTATATCATAACCACAAGTAACCAAAAAAACTAGGAACAGCCATTTACAGATGTGTTATTTAATTCCATCTACCTTGTTACCTGTGCCATTTTTAGCATATATTACAGACCAAATAAGATGGATATATACATATGCTTCTAGACAACTGTACTTTTAAGATCTCATTAATCAGAGCATTTCCAACAGTTTGAAATTGTTTGGTATTAAATCATCCAGTCTGATTTTCTAAAACAAGGTTTCTTCTAGAACAGGGCTAAAATCTTAAAAGCATGCAAAACTGTGGAAGACTCATGTCACAACATCCAAAAATCTTGCAGCAAAGGAGTTAGAGAAGACACACCTATATGATCCCTGTAAAGAATGCAAATATTGACTGCACAGTCACGAAAATCTTAATTCTTCTTCCAAGAAACACAGTTTGGCAGAGCTGGGCTTAGGAATCAGCAAGCAAGGAACAAGCACCAGGTTTGCACCTATGCAAACTATACTATACCAACTTAGACAAATGGCTTAACTCTGATTATAGGATGCTGGACTAAATTCAAAGTATATTTGGCAGCAAAATTATTTTCTTAGGTGGGAGGACAAGGCACTTTTTGATCTCCAAAGGACAACTGTTAAAGCATTAGGAGACATGATCAAATTAAATGCAAAGCTTCAAAGATTATTCATTTGATCATTTGAAGTTCACAAAAAAAAAAAGACAGGGAAAAATAACAAAAAAGCTGTAAAACAGTACAAAGCTCAGACCAAGCCCCTACAAAGATCACAGAACTCCTCCCAGAAGCTTAACTAAATTTCTTGATATTATATCACCTGTGCTAGTGCTGAGCTCATCCTCTCTCCAGATAGCTTCAGCACTTAACCCTCTTCTTAGCAAGAAAACTAATAATTTTAGGTGTCTAGACTTTGTATCTTATGTCTAGTAAAGCATACTAGTCTTATAACTCCTCTACACAAGCTTGACCATAGTGAAATTACCAGGTTTCTGCCTAGTAGTAAGGTCCACCAGAAGGATGTGACTGCAGAACAGATCAGATGAAACTGCTGGAAACAACAACAGTCTTACATATCTAAGAGATAAAATGTCTAACTATGGAGGAAAATGAGTTTGTAATACATTAGGGTTTTTTCTCTCTGATGTTTTGAGGGGTTTTTGTTTGAAAATATTTTGCAAGTTTCAGGAAACTTATTGCCAAACAGACACACACAAAAGTGACTGAAGATGTTTACTGAACATCTGTTTTACTTCTGCTGTTTTACTTCTAACTGAAAAAGAGTACATTTCTAACATGAACATTTCATCCCCCTCCATGGCAACACAAGTTCCTCCTTTCTTGTGGACTGTCTTTCCTAGACTTTGTAGCAAGTCTAGGAAATCCTTCAGCNTTAGAAACACTAGGTCTCTCTTAAGTCAGGTTCATGGAAGCTGCCATTGGGCTCAAAGAAAGCCCTTCTCCCCTTCTCCCACGCCCAAAGATTGAAAAAAGAAAGCACAGCTCACAAATGAATGGTCTTTCCCTACCTGCCCCCCTGCCTTAGATGCTGCTTTCTGGGAAAAAAAAAATTATTTCCCTTCATGTTCCAAAATTGCTGCTTGAAAAACTGTATTAATTTGAAGCCTAGAATGAACTTTTCAGTACTCTGAAGTTGGGCGCACTACACTACTAACCTCTTTAAATGCCATTATCACTACAAGAAGAAAGAGTCATGATGCACTTTAAAAGTATGAACCAAACACTTACTGATTTAAAATAAGAATTTAATATTAATTAAAAAAAACCCACAAATTTGCTCACCTTTGAAAGACCCTTACTTTCTTGTCTGAGTGGGTATGTTTGCTCAGCAGATTCACTGACTATTCCTGACCCATTATCGTGTGTTGAGTTGTTGGACTGATATTGTGAGCCAGCTACTGGATACACATTTGCAACAACATCAGGTGAGTAAGAGCATCTGGAGTATTCACGGAAGGCAGGGTCTCCCAGAACACTAAGTGATGGATATTGAAAAAGAAATGAAAGTCATTCTGGGGCAAGTCTTCAGCACCTACTTATTGGCTAGACAAAGATATTCCTTGTCTAAAGAATTTGTTTAACAAGAAAGCTCTATTTCAAAAGAAAACTGTTGCATGCTATTTCAATTAAGTATTTACTCACTGCTACAGACTTCTTGAAAAGCCATTAATTTTGGTTTTGGAAAACATGCAGATAAACAAACATCTTAAAACACAGATGTTATCCATTTCCAGGTTTCAAATCTAGTCTGTTTTGCAGTTACAGTTCTCATGCTGTTTAAGGTTACTGAAATTCTGCATGCTTATTTTCAGTAAGCTTTTTCTTGTGAAACAAACCAAAAGTACAGTGTAAGGACATGACATGCATCACATACTTGACTGAAAAAACCAAACATTAAAACCTGCCATTTAAAATGACAATAACAAAGTAGGAGTAGAACATTTTATGGAGTATAAAACATGTATGAGCTACAATATAGAATTACAAAATAATAATTAACTGACCTGCATGTAACCATCACAATTTATGAAAACACAACATGTCTGGGGCATGCCTCTTTCCTTCAAATGTCCAGAAAATATGTACTTAGAGAGTCTAGATTTAATTGGGGGAGAATGGAAAATTCTCAGCTTCAGAAAGTTGCTCTCAGATTTTAAAGCTGTTCACCATGAAGCTGCCAACCTTGGAATTTTGTGTAGATAATGACAGAGAAACTTTCCCATTAGTACAAGAGACTTCAGATAACACACTTCACACTGCCCATTGCAATTCTGATAGAATACAGTCAAAACAATGCTTATCATCAGTTTACACACAAAGTAGAAATATACCAAATGAGACTAAAAAATATAACTATGTCTCACAAGAAGGCAAAACACTCATGGGAAGGCTACTGTTGTCTGGGTTGGGTTTTTTTTGACAGTAATTGATTTAATGCTAAAGCTGTGGGCTTTCTCTAATGCATAGAACAGGCCATACTCACCTCAATGTTAAATTTCTAGTACAAATGAATATATGCTGAAATACTGAGATTTCCTGTAGGATGAAATGAAGGCCTAAAATGATTGTGCTTACTAATGCTCTGAATTTTCAAGGAAACACCAATAACTTTGCAGTAATTGTATCCAATATTTAGAAAATAGTAATTCATCCAATACTTAGGGTCCTGAGAAGCAATAAGAGAACTACATAACATCATCAGATTCTTACAAGACTTAATTATTTCCTATCCCACCATAGGAATATAGTATTCCTATATATAGGAATAGGCTTTTTTGCTCTGGATTAAGAAATACTTTTTTAAGTCTACCACGAATACCAGTCTTGGGCTCTAATAAAAAAAAACCCCAAAACTTGCAGAAACCTGTAGCATTTTTAGTAAAACTGCCTTTCTGGGGATGCATAGGTTGTGGAGAGGAGATCCAGGAGAGGACCCATATATTATATATTTTACAGGATGAGAATCCTTTTTAAGAATCTTTTTCCAGGTGTACAACTATATCGACCTCAACCCGGCCATAACACAACCATTCTTTCATCCAAGGACTGGATTCAGCGCCTTCCAAAACATACAAAAAACAATCATTACAGACCACCAAATCCTCCTTAATGCTCTGCAAAAGTACAGGCCCTTGTGAGCAAAAGACAGGGTACCTGGTACATGCCCAGAGAACAGAAATGTAAAAAACTAAATCACGAAATAATGCAGAAGCATTTCTACTGGGACTAATTAGTTGGACTAATAATGTATTGGAACCTTGACTTCGTAAGACTACTCAATGTCCAAAACCAAAAGGTTAAAATCCCCCAAGAAATAAGATTCAGAAAATATACATACTTATCCAAAGATGGTTCCTGAACAAATGGGTAGCATGTAGTTAAGTACCTAGGAAAGACACATGCTTCTGAGGGTTCTGACCATGCCACAGTTACCGCCGCGTGTTTTGGAACAAATGGTTTGACCTCTGCTGACAACTTGATGCCCTGAGAAACAAAACGTTTTTTGGCTACATGCATTTGGAGATTGATGTTATTAAGTGAAAAATACTCAGTCTTGTGTGCTTAACTGTCATTGGAAAGTGTTACTTTGTTCTCTTCTAACAAAACATGCAAAACAATAAAGTTCACTAAAAGGAAATGAAGAAACAAGGTGAAAACAAAACCATGCAACTCGAAGAAATATGTGACTGCTCTGAAAAGTCATTAACTACCCTCATTTATCATTAAACACTCAGAAAGGTAAGTTATATAAAGGACAGAGGCTTGCTTAAAACAAGATGCAGTAAATGCGAATACATGAATTCTTACTTCATACTGGAATAGCACAACCTAAAATTCATAAATATACTAGCATTACTGTTAAATCAAACTCTGAAATATGTAACAATAATGCCTTTGACCATATCTGTATTTTACAGCAGTCTGTCTGAAATTAGCACTTAATTTTAAAGCCTTCTTGCTGTTTCTAGCACAACACAAATTTATTAAGACAAGTTTTCCATTTGTTCTGAATTACCATCGACTTAGACTGGATATGTATATATGGAAGGACAGTGAAATGAGACTCGAAGTATTTACTGCCATGTCATCAAAACACGCAGGAAGCAACTGTGACTGTAGGCTGATCACTAAGACGCCCGAACCAGGTAACAGGTCCACGGGCGCAACACTACCGCTATTGGTTAGAATCAGGGCACCTTAGAATTCCTGGGATGTCTACCTGTCCTCGCAGCAGACCCTCCACTTTCAGTGAGAAGAGATTTCCACACTTGAGCTCACTGGAAGTAATGTCTGTAGTTCCCCACCCCAAGTGGTGGGAAGCGACTCGCTCTGCTCCAACCTGAGCGACCCCTCCCCCCCGGTTTTGACCTTCCAGAAGGACTCTTCTCCCTGTCCTGAACCAACGGCTGATGCGAGGCGCGGTGGGAGTTGCCCTGCCCGGGGAAGTGTATGGGCAGCCGGCGCGATCGGCCCGGGCTGGTGAGCGGCCCCCGGGGCGGGGAGCGGCAGGTCGGCGAGGGCCGAGGAGATCCGCCCGCGTCTCCC
>VZTN01025093.1:1145-94735 GCA_013400515.1 Erpornis zantholeuca
GTGGTCACTGCAGTGTAATTGATCAAATCTCATCTGAAATCTAATGCTTGAAGATTGGTAATGCAAAATGTTCTAGATTAAAGTAGATGGGAATAGAGAGTTTGGTCAAGAAGGATCAAATTCTTCATTGTGGTTGTGAATGAATAATGATTTGACTAATTATTACTATATTTAGGGGAACACCAGCTGTTCAGTGAATTTAATTTTTTACTCTTTTCACCTCTGGCCCTCCAGTAAAGTTATGCATTTTCATTCACTGCAAAGATGAAAGTATCATTCACTGAACACTCAACCAGTTTCATTTCATTTTCTTGACTTTCTGAGAAAAGAGCCAGAAATGAAACCTGGAAGTTGTTGCTGCTAATCAAATCATTACAGAAAGGTAAGAAATTAGTTTTATTCCTAGAGTTTGGGCTTTGTCCCTTCTACTTCTTGCTGCTGCTATGTATTTCCAAAGCTTTGCCTTTTATCTTCTAGATAATGCTTTCTTGGAATTTGATTATTTATCCGTAAGGTTTTTTTGTGAAATCAAAGAGAGTCAACCAGCCTTTGTGCCTAACAGAAACTGAAGAAAGTCCTCTATGTGAAAGGCACACTGTCACCCATGTACTCAGTTACTGCATGAAAGGCTTGAGGCTGCAAGAGTGTTGCTGCAAGATGGGAGGTTCACACATATCCTTATACAGTTTCTTTGGGATCTTTCAAAATGTAGTTTGGTTCTGGGATTAGTGTCTGGTGACAGGTTTTATACCAGGTGTTCTAACACAGCAAGTTGTAGCAGAACGAGAGAAAATGAATAGGCAATCCAAACTCCCAATTTCCCAGCTCTGTCACTTCTTGAGTTGTAATTTTACTGTTTTCTTTATTTTTATCTTTGGTGTATTAGCACAGATATTGCCAAGGACACTCCACATCAGCTATTTACGTTCACAAACCTATTTCTATTTGTTCCAGCAATCTCGGCCAAGAACATCCCAGAACTGACATTTTAAAAAACCTTTTGTTTATGGGAAATGTTACACATTGGATTTTCCAAACACTGAAGTGGGGAGTGTTCACTGCAAACATCTGACAATACTTTAGCTCTTCTAATTTTCTCATGATGTCTTACTAATATCCAAAGAGGGAACAAATGTTTGTTTTATAAACTACTCTGCCAGGTTTCTTCAAAAGTTGTTACAGTCCCAAATCTTCTAAGCAGGCATATGTGTCTTAAACACATTTTGTATTTCTCCTTCCTAGTTAAAACTTGTATTTTCTCTTCATGGCATGTCTCAGGACTGGCTTTTTCAAGCATATAAGGTCTGGTGTTGAGAGGTTTTAAACAAAAACTTAACTGCAAGTCTGCAAAGGAGTGAATTTTTCCCTCCTTCAATCTATATTAAGTAGATGTAAATTAATCACCAAACTTGGAATTCAACTTTGTCTTTCAGTTCTGGTTAAAATAAATGCTACTGCATTTTAAAAGTTCAAATGTTCATCAAAATGCATACAGCACTGCCCTTGGGATCATACCTAAAGTATTTGTAGGTAAGCAATATTAATATACAATTTGCAAAGCAATAACCCAAGTCCCAAGTGAAAAGAAAACGCTATGAAGCTAAAAGGTAAATAATAAATGCTGATGAACAGGGACTCTGGAAAATCACAATTGGAAAAAGTGCTAAATCCCTGGGTTTTACTTGTTTTGCTCTTACTTATTAACTCAGGTACAGGGTTTTGCTGTTTTCTACTGGTGCCCTGGAGGAAAGGTCTTTGTCACTTTAGATGAAAAAGACAGTTTTCAGAATGTTACCAACATGTTCTGCCCTGTTCAGCCAGACTTACTAAAATAGGGAGGAATTTTTGGCAAGCAATAGAGGCAACAAAGGAGAGGCTTCTGCTGAATTATTGGCAATTGTTGATAATAAATTATTTGCTAGATGCAGAGGAAAATTGCCAAACTATTCCTTTTTTCATTTCTTTGTTAGTTCATGCTACAGTGATACAGATTCCTTGAAAACTATAGGAAAACAGGCAGGCTTTCTGGGGCTTCCACGTTAGAGCGAGTCTTTCAAACTTCTTAATGGCTGGCAAGGACTCCAGTCCAGGAAAACACAGAAGTTTCAAATGCATGAAACTGCCCAAAGACTTAAAATTAAGCACAAGTAAAAGTGCTTTCTGGAACTTTGGTTATGGAACTTTGATCAATGAATAAATCTATGAGTCTTAGCAGAGACACTCTGATGCGCAGTGATTTCAATCACAGTGCCTCTGCTGAACTCGTGATTGCTGCCTGACCTGCCAAGGAAAAGGTGACCTGAGCCAGTGCACTCAGAGAAACCACTGCTCCCATGTTACAATAAAGCCAAGACACTGGGATATAGAAATTCTAAATGACTGTGATCTACCCTCAGAGCTATACCATGATGGCTGGCTGGAAAGCACTTCGGAAAGTAGAGAAGCAAAATCTTACAGGGGACTGAGTTCCAAAAAATGGCTGAGCAATTCAAGTCTAAGACAGCTGTCTAGCTGCCTAAGTAATGCGAAACATTCAGGCTGAATAGAAATAATTGCAGTGACATCACTGGAAAGAAAAATTAGTTGATGAAGAAAATGTGTAAAAATTCCAACAGTAATTAAGGCAAGAGGTCCAAAGGCTGAGTAGTTGTCTTTAAATGCTGAGAGCTGTATGTATTTCTTACAGAGGAAATATAGATGTTCATGGCAAGATAATGGACAGAAGTAAATTTATGTGCAGTAAGAATTTTTCAGAAATATTTTTTACTAACAAAAGTAGCTTAGATAATTGCTAAGATAGCAATATCAACGTGTGATTAAAATAGTAAAATTTTCATTAATATGTCCCAAATCTTATACTTAGCTATTAATGAGAAATGCTTATAGACTTTGCACTAAAGGTATGTTGGCCTTACAGGCTGAATTTGTACTAAGGAGGGAGAGAATTTTAAGGGAGGGATGTTTCACCCCAAAATCATGTCACCATGTGACCTCAAAAATCTTATGAGAGCCAGAATCTCCTCAGTACTTCATCACTTTGTACTATTGAGGTGGGGACTAGATGGGACAGTGACAGCTTGGGATTAAAGTACACAGAATGCTGTGCCCCTGTTCTGCTGCTGCAACAGGGGAAAATGGATTCAGAGAACAGTGGCTTTGAAGGAAAGCACAAAATTTGGAGGGGTTTTGCTTCTTTCAATCCAAAAGATGGAATTTTGAGAAGAAGGGAGAATTTGCATTGTATATGTCTGAAAAACAGTGCCCCAGTGTTCTTCTGGGATAGTGCACTGACTAGCAGATTGTTGTATGTTGAGCTCAGGTGTTTGTGGATATGCCGGGTCTTACTATCTGGTATCTAAATACAAATGTTCCTGTTTATTCTGCAGGTGTTTATATGTAGGAATAGTCCCATCAAGTAATGGGAGCACCTGTGAACCTTGAGGGAGAAGGCCTATGTTATTAACCCACTCTGTGAGTTGACACTTTAAAAAAACTGTCTCAGAAGGTGGCTCCTATAATTCCTGAGCCAAATTCAGTTGCTTGCTGAACCACAGCATTGTCTCTGTGCTGAAAAGAATTACCTTGGTTTAATATTTGGCTTTCTAAGCAAAACTACTTCATTAATAATAAAAAAATGTTGTGTGGGCTGAGTATAAGAGAACATGTGAAAAACCCCCCAGCATGCACAGACCAGAAATAAAACCATGCCATTATTCAACAATAAAGGTCTCCTCAAAAATACTTACACCTTATTGGCATCTACAAGTCAAGGAAAGAAAACCAGTTTTAAGACAGTGAACTAAAATTCCCTTTCCAGCCACAATATTTCCTTAGAGAGAAGAACTAACTCTATGTGTAAAGTAGGGAACATGCTACAGGACTGGCCAAACCAGCCTCCAGTGGATAGTTAATCTGTGGTTATAAAATTATATTGTTCTTTGTATTAGTCTTAAATGACTTGTACATATGTCCATTGTCAGCTTAGAAAGTACAATTGTGAAACTTTGGTTCCAAGGGCTTAAACATTTTGTCATATGAAAAGAACTGAATGCAGTCCAGATTTTTCAGCATTTGCATCAAGCCCTAAATGGCTAGGTTAGAAAAAGGCTTTTCTGAGCATTTCTCACAGGGGAGCAGTAGGAAAATGTTTTTAAAACTAAACTCTTGCTATTCTGTCTGAGTATTGTTTGGGAAGAAACCTTTTGTCTGCTTGCAATGAACTCAGCTGTACATTGGTTTTATTGCAGGTGCTAAACTTAGGTAGCTAATCAGCCACTGACTTACATAAGCAACTAGAGTCTCCTTTCAACAAATAATTTAAGTATTTAAATTTGTGTAAGGATGAGCTAAAGTGTACAATCGGTGTGAGTTCTTTGAAACTGGGTGTCCTATATAGTAGGGAGTTCTCTGTTAATGCAGAATCTGACTGAGCAATGAGCCATATTAATAGTAAGGTCTATTGGAAGAGATGAGGCCAGAGCCATTACAGTTTGTGGCCCAGGTGACTTATTTTTGTATTTTTTTGTAGTTTCCCCCCAGGAATTTTATTTTTTCTGCTCTGAAAGTCTGTACTTGTACTGGCTTTTCATCTTGGGAGCAGGGAAACAGAACAGTCCCTTCAAGAGAAAACACAGAGATTGGTGGTGGATCCTGAGTTTTAGATTTGGGGGAATTAATTTCCTTTTCAGGTTTGAAGAGCAAAATCCTGTCCCCCTCGCCCCCCATCTCTCTGAATCAATCTGATTCAGGCCTAAACCACAAGTACTGGGGAGGCAAAGGGCCATAAAGGACTGCCTCTATGTAAATAGTGTAAATATTTGAGGACTACCTGGAGCTCTGTGAATTTCCAGGCTTCAGCTCCAGATAAAGTTCTGATCATCAGAGAAATAATTTTAGTTTACAGCATCTGTTCTGCTCCCATGGAAGTCTCCACAGCACTAGAGGTTGGCAGAGCAGTGGTGAAGCCCAGCTAGCCAATGAGCTCTACCTTGCCACTGACTGGAGGGATTTGCATTAAAAAAGAAAGGTATGTGGTGGTGTAGTTCAGAAGATCTCTTGTGTTGCTGTATATGTTGTGTTTCATCCCATGTTTTAAAGATTTAGTGCTAGAACTATAAGGTCTTGAGGAAAAGTCCCTTGGGAGCCAGCCTTGTCTTAAAGTTTGTGAACTAAGATATAGTTTAAGGGCAAAACCAGTCAAAAATAAAACTGATCATGCAGTAACAATTAGTGGAAGAGAAAAAGGTGTGGTGACTAGAAGTTTCAATTTTTAATTTGAAATATTAGGCTGTCCTCCTAAATGGTTTCGGCAAAATTCACCTACAAAAATGTGAATTTCAAACTTTATAAGTGTCTCAGGCATCAGTGAACAAGTATTGCTTCCAGGCTTGTCATGATGAGCTCTATTTCAATTCCAAATAGCAAATAGCTTTGCAGAGTAATCAGTCTCTGGCCAGCATTGTCTTTTCATCCGTGTGCTTACAGCCCTTGGTGCTCCAAGCCTTCAGGCCTGGCTGAGAGTTGTTTCATGCACCACATGGTGGGTAATAATGCAGGAGGCCTTCATCTCTCTAAACTAAACCCAATTCTTTATTAAGAGTGCAAAGGTTTTGAGTCTGTGGATTGTGTTCAAGCCACGTGCATGCAGAGCAGCTTAACTCGTGTCCAAACTCCGAAAAATGAAAATTGTGTTCTTTCACCCAAAGTCTGGGGGGATGGTGCTGCAGAAAGTTTATATGAGTATTTCAAAAGAATGCCTATACTAGAACAAACAGCAAATAAATGCATAATTTTTTTTAAATTAGTCATGTGTCTATACATGACACCCACATAGCTTTATATACACACATATATGTAGTTGCAGGGAACTCCTTCTGGAGGAAGGTATAATTTCTTACCCTTAGATTTCTTGCATTTTATTCCTGAGAGTCTTTTTCTGTCACTGTTAGACATATAGCTGAGCAAGATCAGTAGCTGATCTGGCACTTCCAACTCATCTATTTACCTGTGTTGCTCAGAGACTGAGGATTTGAGGGAATGAGAAATGTTGCCTGCTTGGTGCGTGTTTGTTCTCCATTGAAGCTAGAAACAGTTTAGCAACTTGCCTCTGCTTTGCTTTGTAATTTGACAGGGGTTCCTACTGTCATGCTGTTCTTTAAAAAGACTTTTTGGTTTAACAAAATTGCTTTGACATTTTGGATTAATAGAAGTGTTTATCTTGCTTAAAAGTGGTGACAGTTTTGGCAATTATATTGTCTTTAATAATACACAGACAATGGTTTGTAATATTGATTTTTTTCTATCAAAGAAAATGAGGTGTTAAAAAAGTAGAATAGTTGGAAATGTAAAGGCAAAACTATAAATTTAGAGATACAGTGTCAGCTGTTAAGATTTAGACCACGTTATTCAGTTAGGGAATAAAAATGAATATTTGAAAAAAAAAGATATTAAAACCCTAAAACCTCATCATTTTGCTGCTTCTTTTGGCATATTTGCCAAAGGACACAACTGTATGTTAGGAAAGCAAATGATTACTGATTTAAAGATTCTGTTAAATAATCTCTTGGTTGATTTCAAATTTACTCAAAAACCTGCAGCTTCAAACTTGTTATGTAACTATATGCAAATGCAAGGACAAATCTACCAAGCCTTACTTTCTGGCATTGTTCTTATTTGAATTTTGGGTATTAGGGTGTGTATTCACAGTAGTAATAACTGAGGGTCATAGTACTACTTAAGATTGAATGCTGAGTTGATAAAATCTTTTTTCTTTTCTTGAGTGTGCTTTTTTCCTGACTAAATGTGGATCTTTTCACATGGAAACAATTGTGTGCAGAAAATTGCTGGAGCAATTTTGGAGGCCGTTTTTAATTTAAAAATTTGCTTGTGCACAGTGCGCCCTTGTTTCTGCCCAGAAACATATTTTAACAGTCAAGTAATATAAATTCTTTAAAAATAGAGTTTTGAAGGGAAATACTGATAACAATCTCAGCTACTTGATTGACAAGAAACTCAACATGACCTGGCAATGTGCACTGGCAACCCAGAGAGCTCATCTGTAATCCTGGGTTGCATTCCCAGCAGAGAGAGCAGCAGGTCGAGGGAGGGGGATTCTGTCCCTCTGCTCGCCTCTTGTGAGACCCCACCTGCAGTGCTGCATCCAGCTCTGGGGCTCCCAGCATAAGAAAAACATGGGTTTGCTGGAACCAGCCAAGAGGAGGCCACAGAGATGGTCAGAACACTGGAGCTCTGCTGTGGAGACAGGCTGAGAGCTGGGGTTGTTCAGCCTGAAGAAGAGAAGATTCCTGGAGTAGACTTCCAGTACCTAAAGGGGCTCCCAGAGAGCTGGAGAGGGACTTTTCCCAGGGGCGTGGAGTGATGGGCAAGGGAGAATGGCTTTACACTGACAGAGGGCAGGTCTAGGTGAGATGTTAGGAAGAAATTTGTCACTGTGAGGGGAGTGAGTTCATGGAAAAGTTGCCCAGGGAAGCTGTGGATGCTCCATCCTGGAAGTGTTCAAGATTAGATGGGGGCTCTGAGCAACCGGGTCTAGCTGAAGGTATCCCTGACCATGGCAGAGGGGTTGGAACTAGATTGTCTTTAAGGTGCTCCGAACCATTCCATGTTTCTATAACAATCTTAGTAACAGTTCCTCCCATACATTGACTTTTCATTTAGTCTCTTTCCCCAGCTGCAAATGGCTTTTTTTTTTTGATGGTAATGCTTTTTACCATCTACTGTTTGTGCATTGACAAGAAAATTCTCTGCTGTTTCCTTTTTGTAGCAGGTCTTCATGAGAACTGAAACTCAAATTAGTTACATTGATGAGAGAATATTTTAGTTATTTAGTCAAAATTGATGCAGTTACTTTCCAATTTCAGGACTTTCTTAATTTAAATTTTTTTCTTTCACATTTAGTGCCTTATTTTTTAAATCTAAGTGGTGTTTCTGCCACATTCGTCAATTTTTATGCTACCATGAAAATTGTTTCCAAGTTTTTTTTATGGTGATTTAGACAATTTGTCTATTAGCAAACTTGTAATACTAGAATACAATAACTTTCTGCTGCATGCCATAAAGTTTTCTAGTAATAACACTTTTCTCTCAAAGACACTGTGGCATCCCAGAAAACAATTTAAATAGGTACTTTTACTGCCATTGACTATGGTGTTTCAGGAGTTTTTCAGTGAATTTGAGCTCCTAATTAATCATGGAAAGCAGCTTAGTATCTTTTAGAGTTATTTCTTAGAACAGAAATTAACTGAGTTATTTCTCAGACAAAGTAATTATAATGGTGTTCATGATTTTAAATATATATTTCCTTCTTGGTTACACAACTGATTCTTAGTACTTCTTTCCTAACTGACTGCATGGTTAACCATAATGTATGCACAGGCAAATTCAATTTTGCTGTAGTAATTAGAAAGCATTTTGAGGGGGGAAAAAAGTGCAGCAGCATGCCTAGCAATGTTTGTTATTATATATATTATGCATGTCTTGCAAAGAAGATGTCACAGATGTAAGTAGGCCCATAAGCACCATATATATTTTTTGCATTATTTCTCTAAATTTTTTAATTGCACTATAGGTATTTTTAAATGGAAGAAGAATCAATCAAAGGACAAAACAATGTTAGCAAGTTTAGGTGATGCAGAATGAAATCAGAAGTGAAGGAAGAATAAATTGATTTATGTTTTTAGGAATTGTTCAGAAATCACATAGCCTATAAAACTTGTCACAAGATTTTTCATAAAGCAAGAGACTTAATATCTGATTCTGTTTCTATTCTAAGTCAGAAAAAAGAGCTGAGAAATAGTGATCGTATAGAGCTTGTATGTGTATATTTATTTAAAAGGCTGTATTACTCTAATGTATTGCTGCATTACAATTGTGTATTTTTATTTGTTGAAAAAGGTGTCCATGATTTTAGCTTAGGGATTCTTAAAGGGGGGCAGACTTCACAGCAAATTATGAAATACCCATCCAGCCAGAAACAGGTGTATATAAAAAGAGGTTGTAAAATATTACCTGGAGTTTAGAAGTCAACTATCTGTCTAGCAAAAGCAATTTTTAACTGGTGAGGTGTATAAAAATATTTCCCTTGTATGCAAGTCTTTCCACAGATGCGTAATGCATGGGCCTTTTCTCCTCTCTCAAACAGCCAGAGGTAGCCCTCTTAGAGGCTGGACAGACAGCCACTTACCTGACCCACAGGAGTAATTTCTGATCTGCTGGCTGCTAATTTGCTGGAGTATGATCTACTGGCACTGGGAGAATTGCACTCCCATTGTTCAAGTGAAGTGCAGTTGGAGTTTTTGGGGCAGAAGGAAGGGTAGTATGGGTGTCCTCCCTCCTGTCATGGGTCAGGCAGTGGAAAGAGCATTCCCAGGTTACTTACAATTGTTCCTACATGTTTACTGTTTACTTGACAGTGGCTCTTGAAGGCAACCTACTCTGGGAATAGTTACTGACCTGGCTGAATGAATCACCCCATCATTGTTCTTCAGGGTTTAGAATTAACTCAAGTCTTATGCTGGATTCAAAATCAATAGAATAAGTCATTTTATGGTTATTTGTGCCTTAATAAAGCTATGGGTAAAGAACTCATTAAGAATCACTTACATTTACGTGGCCTTGTCTCTCCTTGACCTATAGAGCAAGATGATTGAAGTCCTTGCCAGATGACTTGTAGCCTTCATCCAGTGGCGACTCTTCAGAAAGTAGTCTGTGTAAGAAAAAGACACACTGCATAAAAAGATGTGTGTTTAATCAGTATATATTTGTTCATGTTTCAACATTCTCTGCCTTTCTGGAAATATAGTAGCAATGAATAATTTTTAACATCAGAGGATGAAATCAATGAGGGTTTTGACTGACTAAGGATTTCAAGGTTTTTCCTATGAAAAAGCCAGTTGACATTCATTAGGGCTTAAAAAAAATTCAATACAACATTTTCAACTTGAAAACCAAAAAGTTAAGCTGAAAGATGTTTCATAGAAACATGCCGATGCTGCTGAAATCTTTATTTACATAAAAAAGTCAAAATGAATTGTCAGCTTTTAAATTTTGCTTCAAGAATATTGAATACATCATTCTGTATTTACTGATGTATATTTCATACATGTGCAATATAAAATATACTTTGTATTTTGATACTGTGAGAGTTTTTTCATTAATTTCACATTCAGAGGAAAGTGCATAATGATAGTAAGTTGATTTTTTTGACACAGGAAATTCCTTGTGCTTATTTAGATTTCAGAAAAGGAAAGAAAATCTTGAATTTCCAAAATAATTCAGATTCTAGCTTTTTTTTAAGTTCTGTGACTGTGGCGGCAGTATGAAAATCTTCCTTTTACATTAAGTAAATACACTAGAGTGTACTATCTTAATTTTTATGAAAATGTAACAAAACAGTATTTTTTTTTCTATTTATTTTGCAACAATAACGTAGTCCTGGTGGCAGCATGAAGCCCTGGTTTTACAAGCTGTAAAGTTCTTTCTGAATACTGAGCCAAAGGTGTAAAGAAGCTGATTCATTAAGACCCTTGTTGCTGTGGCAAGCTTGTTCAAAGAGGTATACTTCAAGTTTCAACTTTTTCAATATCTATAGTTTTCCCAGAGTAGGCTCTCTAAAAAAGCACTCTCCAAACCATCCCCTTTCATTTAGAAATTAGGAGAGTCAGGCAAGCCTCCCTTGTAAAGCTGTTCAGGGAACTTCCAAACAGGAAAGAGAGCCTATATCCTGCTGCTGTTGCACATAAGAAATCATTATTCCTATGCTCTCATCTTCCTGCTCCATTTGTATGTAACACCCACAAATTCTCTTCTTTTCTCTCACATCTCCATATGCTTCTCAGTTAAAAGGACTTCTTGGGTAACGTATGAAATGTGTCCACTGCTCTCTCCTTCAAAGAAATTCCTCAAAACCCAACCATATTTCAATTATAGTGATTCCATACTTCTATTGCTGTATATCGTGAGTTGTACAGAGAATGGTTTAAGCAGTGATGCAGCAGTGAAAAAGGCAGTGCAACCTTAAGATGCACCAGGAGTGGTATTTTGAGAGGAAATGCTGGTGCTATTACAGAGGCTGCAGTGCAACCTCAGAAATATTGTGTAGTGTTGGTCACCCATGGACAAGAATGTTCAGTAAAACTGGAACAGATGTAGAGAAGGGTCATAAGGATTATTAAGGCAGTGGAAAAGCCTGTTTTATGAGAAGAAGCAAAAGGATTTTATGTGTTCTAACATGGCAAAATAAAAGCTGAGGACTTATGCTTTCTGTCCAGGGTATAATGCTTGGAGACAGACAGGAAAGTACCTAAACTAACTGACAGCATAGGTGAAAATGATAGTTCTCCAATAGTGTTAAAACAAAATTTTTTTTCCACTTTGAGTCCAGCCAGGTCTTAATGAAAACACAGGGGAAGAAAAGTTCTGTATGTTTTCATGGAACCTACGTGAAATGCTGGGAAGACAGAACATGCACCCTAGGACATCCTTTACCAAAACCCTGCAGCATTCTAATATTTCTCCCTTAATAGTTTAATTCTTTTACTTTGTATGTCACACATCTGCTGTAAAACATTTAGCCTCATGCTGAGACATTCCTTGTCTTCCACATGCTTCCTGTGTGCTATTAGGTAGGTCACCATGTCCTTCTGTTTTCCATGTGTACAATCTGTGTATTAGTATTCCTTACCTCAAAGGGATGCTGGAAGGATAAATATAGTAATGACTGTATTGGCAGAGTCAAGTAAATATTTTATCATAGGCAAGGAATCTCTACCTTCATACAATTTCTCTGTTACATGGTGTCATTTCCAACAGAAAGCCTATATAAAATACACAATAATAATAATGAAATGTTTGGTTCCCTTACAGATATTTGCATATCTGGATTTTGCGGGTGTTTTTATTTTTTTTTTTATATATAGAATGTAATATTATTCAGCGCTTGTTCTGGGCTCCCCAATTTAAGACTGACATGGGCATAGTGGTCTGAGTTCAGCAAAGGGCCACAGAGATGATTAAGTGGAAGCTTTTTTTAGGAAGGATGGGAGAGGTTTTTCAGTCTGGAGAAGACAGCTCAGGGGGACCTTATCAATGAGTACAAACATCTAAGGGGTAGTAAGGAAGATGGAGACAGGCTCTTGTCAGTACTGCTTGATGACAGGACAAGAGCCTATGGGCATAAATTTAAATAGAAGGAATTCTATTTAAACTAAACCAAAACACTTTTACACCTTAAGGCTGGCTGTACATAGGAACAGATTCCCTAGGGAGATTTGTGAAGTCTTCATCTTTAGAGACATTGAAAGCTCAACTGGACCTGGTCCAGCTGTCTCTGCTTGAATGGGGTTGGGACCAGATGTTCTCCAGAGGTCAGTTTCCAGCTCATCTGTTCTCTTTGATCCTTTTTCTGAAAATGGGTGGAAAAAACTCCAAAATTTCCTTTTGTAAAATTTCTGGAGTGAGTGAATCTTTCTATATTTCATTCATACTATTAAACTAAATGTAGCAGGAAGCAAACCTGAGATATGATCCTTTTTAATAGCTCTCTGCTACCTAATTGCATAGTGGCTTGAATTAGGTGTGAATGGTGACAATAATACTCCACTGTCACTTGGACTTTTGCCATTGGCTTCTGTGCAGTCAGGATTTTGGTGTAAATGACTCAAAGTGGAGAAGCACTGTTCGTGTTAAAGCCTCTGTTTTCATTCTGGATCAATATCAGTTTACTTATTTAAAGGAAGGGCTTAAGTCTGTGTACTACAGACATATATAATGAAATTTGGTTTTAGCAAAAAGAGAGGTGCATTCTGCACAGGATCTGGCAAGAAGGAAAAAATTGTGGCTTATTCATCAATGTTATAAAATAAATGTAATCCCACTCTCTGAACAATGGAGGGTTAAGTTTTTGTCTGAGTTTTAAGTGACAACCCAGAACTCCAAAGCTGCAGACTCTTTCCCAGTCCAGATATCTTCCTGATTAAGTTGCTTCCCAAAATGAAAGCCTTACCATTCTAACAGAATACTGTAAATATATATCTTTATTCTACTAATGTAATTATTCCTAAAATAGGAGAAACAAAGAAAGTAAAGAGGGACAGTGGTTCCTTGAGGAAGACTTTTATCCTGGCTTGTGAGGATTCCCTGCATCTGAGAGATGAATCATGCTGAGATGTGCTGGAATAGTTCTAGTCCCAGTTTATGATTCTAAAGATATTTTCTTGTAGATCTTGTTAAGCTAAGATACATTGGGGTTTTTTGTTTGTTTGGTTTTTTTTGTTTGGGTTTTTTTTGGTTTTTTTTTTTTAAATTCTTAAAAATCAGCTGAACTATCTAAAAAGGAAAACTATCAAGATCTGTCCCAAAGGGACTCTTGGACAGAGATTTTTGTTCCATGATGGAAAACAGAGTCAGAGCCGTCCAAATAATAAAAACCAGATTTCTGAAGTGGGTTTTTTTTTGGAGGGAGACCCAAATTTGATTTATTGCTCATTGTAGGGTCTGTTTATCTCTTGTTGTGAATTTTCATGTGGCCACTGGTATACATCAAAATGCTGTGAAAGTTTAATGAAGGTTTGAATGTGAAGTGAATTTACATTATTTATTGTTCTATTCTACCTCTCTTTAAAATGTAGCATCAATGTGCTATCTAGTCAGACAGCTGAAAGTATTCAGTAGCTAATCAAATGCCATTAAAGGCAGAATGTGAAAATGGAATACAAACCAATTCTTTCCAGGAATACTTTTAGTCTAATTTTAGCTGGTCAGATAATAACTGTAAATTCTGAACGCATTTATAGAAATTAAAAGCTGCTTGCGAGATGCTTGCAAGAGATGGCAATCAGTTTGGTTTTGACCCCTGAGAAAGTATTATGTAGCTAATCATTAGCCTACATTAGCGAGTGACATCTCTCACAAAATAAAAGGAAAAAAGAAGTTGTATGCAGTGTCCTGGTCAGAGTGTAATGCCAGCCATAGTTACCCAATCTGAGACATGCTCCTGGTGGCACCTCCAGTGCCTTCTAAACTTGCAGTAGTAAAAATGATAACATTTTGACCATCAAAATACAAAGCACGAATCCCCTTTACATGCTTGCTCATGCTGCTGCCATACAGCAGAAAGTGAGCAGCTAAAATATCAAGGTCTTTTCCCAGACTGTGCCAATATACTGAATTATGGAAAAGATGGGTAGAGAGATCAATGGAGTTGCAGGTGTAAGTGTTACATAATTTGTGAAGGATTTCATGGGGCGGATGTTTCCCATGGAGTAAAATGTGGTTTCCATCCTCTCTGAGCTTGTGAGGTTCTCTGCAAATGCCTGTGCTTTCTTCTGTTTGCATGTTCTTATTTTTTAGATTGGAAAGGAACCACTTATAAGAACAACAGACCTAATTAGGGAAGTGTACAGACAATGTGATGGCAAGTGAATCCAAAGTAATGTATACTGGAAGGGAAGAAAATAGAATGTCACTGTACTTTGCACTCTGTTAAATTATCTGTGTCAACTGAGGCAAAGGAATCCTCTGTCACTGTAGACGCCTCAGTGTCAACTTCTCCTCAATATAAACCTGCAGATAAAAAATTAAAGAGCATGGCGAAGTTGCAAGATGAATAGATGCCAAATAATGTAGTACTGCCATGGGCAGTCCTGTCTGAATCACTAAGTGCAGTTGCTGATTGCTGGCTCTCAAAATTACAAGACCAAATGGGATGTTGGAAAATTTGGGAAATCAAATATTGAGGAAGGACTGTGGCCACATGGGAAAGGTAGCTGCCTTGGAAGGAAGGGGTGACCACAACCAAAGTCAGAAGGGCGGCAGCTCCTCCTTCTGTGTGCAGAATCAGGGCCGAAGTCTGTTACTGGTCTCTAAAGAGCTCACACCAACTATGGCTTTAAAGGTCATGCTCTAAAGTTTCATGTTCCTTGGATTCACCACTCTTAGATTAAGAGTCAGCTTTATTATTTTAACTAGTTTACAAGGAGACAATATATGGGACTGCATGGATTTGTCTAGCAAGGTTGCTTTTTTCACCCATAAACTTGCTCTTCTGGAATGTTGAACGCATGGAAAAAAATTTTATTAGAAATTATTGTATTTGAAAAGGGCCTTAGCTATTCCCCTGAAAGAAGAGAAGCGAACACAGGGTCAATTTACAACCTGACCTGAAAACACTAAGTTGATAATCGGCCATCATTGCTTATTGTATCTATCATCTGATTTGTTGAAATGCTCAATAAATCCACTATTAGGAGAAAAAGTGCTTACATGCATTTTTTTCTTAAAAAAAAAATTAAACAACAAAATAAAAGATTGATTGACAAGACATCAATAAAGCTTTGAGCACACACTGCTGACCTTTTTTTCTTTGCACTGCAATCTGTGTTTATTAGAATTCAGCTCCTATAAATACGTTTCTGTGGATAAAAAAAGCAAGCAGCTTCTTAGGAGTTTTGTTCAATAAACTTCTGTGAAAATTCTAAAGACTTAATACATGGCTTTCAATTTAATTCATTCTGTCTTCCCTTCTTAAAAATAAGATATAAGTGAGGATGAAATAGGTTTAGCTGGTGAAATCTTTTTTCTAAAGCTGTATTCTTAAAACTCACCCTTCCTTTTTAATGTCTGCTACAGCAGTTCATTCAGAACAGACAGGATATATATCATCTCACGTCTGGTACTGTAGGCTATTTCTTCTCTTTAAATAAAAACATATAAATCTGTGCTGCACTTGAGTGTGGTAAGCACTCAGGTTAGTGGCTTCAAAAGTAGAACTGCAAATAAGGCTTTGGCAGGCACTAAAGAATACTGACCAACTCCTTAGACCTTATTTTCTATTTGATCTTTCTGAGAAGAAAATCTCTTCAGAGCCATTCAAAACTGTAAAGGTGGCACAGCAGTGATGTCAAGCCTTTTAATTTTATTGCAGGCCTGGTGCTATTCCTGTATTAGGTGGTTTGTGCTTAATGCCCTGCCTCTTGGAGCCCTGTGAAAATACCATTCATTTTGTGTTGGTGAAGTAAATGTGCACTTGGTGTTGCTCTAAGAAAAAATGAAATAGAAACCTTAGGTTAAAATGATCAAAATTTGAAGTCTAATCTAATGATAAAACTGTCTGGATGGAGTCTCAGAATTTGCTTTTCCTTGACATGTGTTTAACTGAGTGGAGCCTTCCTCCATCCTGGTGTCAGATGAGCTGTGTGTTTTTACTGAACTGTTCTGTAATGAGAAAAAAAGCCAGTGCTATCAGATTTTGTCCCAGAGTTTTCTTCTTCCTTAGTACTTCATAAAAATTGTTTTTCTTCCCTATGTGCTATTATTCTCTTCTAACACAATGTTGTTGGCTCAAGCATCTTTGCCTTGATTACTGGTACTAATCTCTGATTAATTTAGCCTATATTCTCCCTTTCTCTCCCTGTCATGTTTTGGTGTGGTGGTTGTTTTGTTGTTTTGTTTTTTTCCCAGAATCTCTGGGAAAAAAAAAAAATCTCTGTATGTTTTGTTTGACAGGAAGATTCTTTCATTGGCTGTTTTAGGAGTTCACGGAGTGCAAAATAGGAAAAAATTACTGTTTCTCATAACACAACCTGCAAAGAGCATCTGCCTTACACCTGGAATGGTACCATGTAGCACAAAATCACACTCAGAATGCTCAAGCTCAGAGGTATCTGGACAAGTGGGCTCTTGCCCCATGCTAAAATTGAAATTTTCTTCTGTTGGACACTGTGTGGGATCTGGATTGGCAATTTATATTTGTCTAAATATTTTTAAATACTGATGGTAATTGGTTTGTTTCCTCTGTTTTTGCTCTCATCCAAGAGAGCAGTTTAGTAAAATTACTAAACTGTCTTTGAAAAGGGTTTATAGTTCCTGGATGGGATGGGTTGTATACACAGGAGGTATTATTCTACTTGGTCTCTGTGTTAAACCTGGCAACTCCCAGGACAAAAGCAGCAAATATGCTTATTTCTTAATTTTGACTTCTTAATTTCTTAAATTTGATTTCTTAATGTTATGTCATGACTGGGGGAACGTTTCACACAGAGCACGTGATACTACTCTTGTGAACCAAAAAGTGAGAAGGAGGAAGGCACATAGCACTCTGCAAAGATGATAAGTAGAGTTTGCTTTGTCCTCTCCTACACCTACAGGGGGAATAAAAGTGCTTTATAGGTGATTTTATCAAATGCAAGAACTTAATAAGATTTCCCAGTAACAGGAAGAAGGCGGTACACCTTTTTAGAAATTCTGTACATTTATAATACATACCTTATACTACAAAATCATTCCCATTTCTGACAATGTATCTAAAAGACAGCCACACACCAATCAAATTTTACCTATTAAATATAAGACTTTAAAGAGGCATGCAGGCATTTCTTTCAGATGTAAGAGGACTATATAGAAATTTAATTCTGCTTATTCAGTAAAAATTTATTTCACAAGCTCTGATCATTAGGATTATTATTAATTACTGTGCCATTCAGCTGTGCTGTCAAAAAAAATTCTTTCAGATATAACTGATCACATTAAAAATACTGGATTAAAGATTTAGCTCTGCCAGATTTTAAATAGAGCAAAATAAAATCTGAGCACATACAAGGTGATAATTTACCTACATTCATTGCACATTGTTTGAATAGTTTGTATTATGGATGTGAAATTGCCCTCAAGGAGGTTAGTTAAAGCAATAAAGGCTTCCCTGTGCCTCAGGAGCCACTCCCTTTGTGATATGACCTTTCCGTGACTTCTGAGCTCAACTCATTATGAAGACAGACAAATGTGTATTTTAAGTCTTCTTGAAAGCTTTTCAGGCATTATGCTTAGTGGTGAGGTGCTTTTTTTTTCCCCCCTCATTTTCTAAACTAGCTGCAATTGAGAGTGTGAGGGAGAAGAATTGGTTAGGAAAGACCTCTAAGATCATCAAATATGACAATTAACTCATTACTGTCCCTAAAGGCCACATCCACTTGTCTTTTAAATTTTTGACCCCTCCACCTGGCAACAACCTCATTTCAGGTAGCTGTAGAAAGTGATGACCTTTCTTTTCTCAAAGCTTAAGTCATAACCAGACCTCTTAAAGAGTTTTTTTGTGCCTTGTTTTGGTTTGTTTTGAGGTAGGTGAGTGGATGTTTTTTATATCTAGAATGAGGTCGTCCATGATGGAATTTCCGTTTCAGAGCAGCATGGGTAGCGCATGCTCACTCTAGTGCTGCTTTAGATTAAAATCAAACCTCGTCTTCCCACCCATGGCTGGTGGCACAATATGCCACAATTCCTTAAGACATCCTTGCCCCCCCAAGCTCCACATTTTATCCTGTGCTCATCGCTGGCCTCATTGCAGTGAGCAAAAAGGCCCCATTTGGGTATGGTATTGCTTTAGTACTGTCGATGTACTGGGCCAAATTGCACCTCGCCTTAGGCCACTCTTCCATGTAGTGGTCACTGTTTTGGTCTGAGGGCACCAGCAGGGGCTGTGGGTGGTTAGGAACAGTTGGTGTTTCCAAGGAAAGGAATACGTAGCTTTCAGCCACGAGTGTGGGAAGGTGCCAGAGCGGCCACGCCATCCTAGGCCCTCACCGCCCGTGGCGGTGACTGGGCAATTGTGAATCCTGTAGATTTAAATGGAACGTAGAGCTTGGCTGACAGTCCAGCATGTTTTTCACATTTTCAAACTATGGCTTTAAAAGAACCTAAATGTGGCTGTTGCAGCAGAGAGCCGAGGCCTTTCCACAGCCCGTGCCCTGCTGGTGGCTGACGGGTGGCCGGCGTCGAGGAGCGCCCAGGTTGGGGTGTGCAGCTCTAAGAGGGCATCCTGCTCATCAGTGCCAGCCCACAGGGCTCGGGGAAGTGGGGAACGACCTTCGCTGAGAGCCAGGAGGGTCAGGGATGAGCCTTCCTGAAGCGCTGGTGGTGTGGTGAGGGTGTTTCTTCACATGTAAGTGCTCATCATCTGTACTGGCAGCAAACGTGGTGGGTAGACAACTTTTTTTATCAGGTATAGATTACTTGTGTTTAATTGAAGGTTTAGGAAGAAAAGCCATTGAATTTTGAAAGTTGCTGTAAACTTACAGGGCTACAGTGCAGAAGGCTTATTTGTACCCATGTGGTGCTGAGCAGGTCACTGCCTAACAGCCTCTGGGGGCCATCTGTGGAAACCTCCCACATGGCTGAGGTAGAACTGGGGAAAATAGGCAGAAATGCTGTAAAACAAGAACGTAATAAACGTTCTCATTTCTAGCCTCACACCAGTTTTGGAGCAGTTGGTGAATTTTCTGAGTATACGTGTTCAGAATTACCAGACAATTTCTGCAAATTTTCTTGGTTGCAGATGGTTCAGGGGAAATATGGTGTGAGTGAAAGCATTGGGGCAGTGCTGGGCAGCTGTGTCAGGTCACCTGCATGGCACTTTGCAGTGGGGTATGTGGGCAAGCAGAGCACTAGGACTCAGGTTTTCAGGAGATATATGGGTGCTGAGGTTTATTATTTTAAGTTATTCCCTCTAAGACTCAGTAAAAATTCACCATTTGTAGAAAAAAGGGTGTTGAAAAAGCCTCTTTGCTAGGATATTTGTTAGAAGTGCAGACAATTTTTTCGTCTGAGCAAATATTTGTAAGAAATTTTATGTGTAGAGGTGTACTTGGTTGGCCCTGTAGAATTTACCAGGATGCATTTGGGAGTATTTTGCTCACTCAGCTGTAATCTTAACATGAAGTGTAAAACTCGGTACATCATTTCCATTTCAAAGATCACTTAATATCATTTCTGCCAATTTTTTAATTTGTTTAATTAAACTTAGCACTCCATTCCACTTCATTAGATCTATTTAATTTTCATGTATCTAAGCAGTTTTTCAAGTACATAATTAAAAGAATACTTTTATAAAATCTGTACTTTTTTATATTAACATCCTCCAGAACAGGAACTATATTTTCCTGTTGATTAGCACAGGATGATAAAAGCATTAGCATAAAGTAATAAAAAGGAAGCAATCTAGTCCTGTTTAAAATGTCCACCCTGAAGCTGGCCAGTAGGTATTTTAAAGAATGAAAGGATATGTATGCTTTACTGAAACTTTTCAGGAGAAGTGAATGCAACAATAACCATGATATTAATTTTTTGCTGGCAGCTGAGAGTGTTTGTAATGAAGGGGAGTGGGAATTCAGCTTGGGATTTCAGTTCAAGTACTGTTCAGGGGTAGATTTCATGAAGACAGTTCTTGCAGCTGAAGTAACTGGTATGTAGAAAAGGTGAATTGTACATGGTCAAAAAACTGGAAGCAGAACTAGCAGAGTCTCCAGCAGTTTTGTCATACTTGCTCAGAGAGGAGACAAGACTGCAGTGGTTCTCACACTGCCTAGTGGCTACAGCCTGTGGATGTCTGGAGCAGGAGATAATGTTTTAGAAATTGATCTTTGTGTAGAATGAGGATTAATCCTATTTTGCATTTTCTTCTGATAGGCCAATGGTATGACTGAAGGGAAGAAATTACTATATACCTTCGTCATCATCATCTTAGCAAAATAAAAAATGCTGTGTAGATATATATTATACAGTTTCAGTCTGTAGCTACTTGAAAAATGGGAATCAAATGTAGATGGAAAAGGTGAAGAAACAATGTCTTATGCCACAACAGCCACTTACAACTGTTACACTCCATAGCCTGCAGGATTCGTATAATGAAAACTAATCTACAGTACAGCAACGAGATGAATCTGTGTAATTTAGTTCCCTGAACTCACACTAACTTCTGTGTTCTTTGAAGCTGATTTTCAATATATTCGTCTGCTAAATTGTTTTATGCAGCTGGAATTTTTTATGCCAGAAGATGCACAGTACTGAGGAGTGAGTGAATCATTCGCCCGTGTTTCTGGAGGCTTTGTTGTATGCGTGTGCTTGTGTATGTTCGTGTGTAAATATTTGAGGGTGTTATTTAAAAGAAAACATGAAAACTGAGAAACACATGTTGCTAATTTAGTTCCCTGCAACGGCAGACAGCTGTCTCCCAGATTTCTTCCTTCCAAAGGCCCTACAAACTGTGCATCACGGGCAACACTGCACAGTGGCCACAGTGCTCGCTCAGGTACCTCACCCTGTGTGTGACAGTGTGCACAGCATAGGTTGCCATTACACACTCAAGTATTTATTAGTCTACTAAAAGTCCATAAATCCTCTTCCACAAGGGGAAGAGGAGTGAGATTTGTGGCATAGCTGAGATCCACTTGAGTTTAGATGTCATTTTTATCCTAAACAGCTTCAGAATGCAACCAAAGTAGCTGTTTCAAGTACATATCTGCTATAGATAAGTGTTAGAAAAGCTCTGTCAATACACAAACATTATACTTTAATATTTTAAGTCTTGAAAATGTTGTGGAAACTTACACTGTATCTGACAGTTCAGCTCCAATAGATATAATTAAGCCAAGTTTTAAATAAATTAGATTACTTTTAGTGTATTTTCATGTGTCTTAAGTGAATAAAATGAACTACACATGGTTGTCTAAAGGCAGGTGAGATAAATGGCAATCTTTGGGCCTTACATCAAGCTCTCTGAGAGTTTGTCTTTTAAAAGGGAGGAGTAGAGCATTTCAATGACACTTGAAAATCAATAGGATTAGTAGCTCTGTTAGCAAAACTCTTAACCAAACCTACTCTTTTCTCAAATTTCAGCTTTATGGATATTGGTAAAAGCTGCTGAAGTTAAAGAATTAGTTATTCACCTGTTTCCTTCTTGATTCATCCTTTAATTCATGTGCATAAGGCATTTGCCAGTTTGTGGGGAATGTTTCCCTGATAGGCCAGGCCTCAGAGCAGTACTAGGTGTGCTGATAGCACTCAGCTGGTGGGTTCACCCGGATCTTGGCATCTGTGTCTTTTTCCTTGCAGGAGATTGTGGCAGCTGGTGTGCAATGATCATACAACCTGAGCATGTTTATTTGGCAAGAGGAACAAAGCAGGAGAGAGGCTTGACAATAAGCAGTTTACAGGTGCATCTGTTTGACATGAAAACTCATCAGCACGTGCTGGGAAACCAAACAGATCTGACTTACAGGTCAGGTGGATGGGTACACCCAGCCTGCTGCAAGTTGTGACACCTCGCTCTTGGCTTGCTCTAACGCCAGCCACTGCTGGTTCCTGTTGAGCTGCAGACACGGGGACCATTGCTGATCCCTCATTTTGGCTTGTTTTCCTTTAAACATTATTGCTGAATTAAGTAATGCAGTAAATATCCCTGCATATAGAAGGCAGGCTAACCCACCACTATAAGCTACTGCAGAACCACTCTGGGGCTCTTGCAATCCTATTAAAGAAGCTTGGTCCCTAGTTGCCTCTGAAGAGGAGGAGTGTGCTCTTTGAACTACATTCTGAGAAGATCAGTATGTTAAATATTTCAGACTTAAATAGGAATTAGCAACATTGTTCTGTCTGAAAGTGATTAATTTTGAGAGCTCCTCTGGCAATCGCTGTTAAAAGTCTTTGTATTAAATTTGCCATATTGCAGTCTCTGTTTCCATTCCATGTTTGAATGGCAGTTCATTCCACAGGCTCGGTGCAGGGGAATTATGATGGTATTCAATTAGCCAGGTAGCCTCTGAAGATTTGCTAATGTATGTATAAAACAGAAATCCACTCTTAAAGCTTCTCCAACATGCACTTTCATTTTAACTGCTAAATAATGGTTATGTAATGCACAAAAGGCAGCCTATGTGGTGGTATCCCAGGCATGAGTGGTGTCCCTTGTACACCTACAAGCATGGTCTGTACTGACAGGGCAGAGACCTGAGAACTGACAAAGCATTAAGCATTGCTTTGCATGAGAAGGACTTGCATATAAAATGGGGTGTGTGGAACTGGGAGGGCAAAGGTTGTTTAGGACCATTTTGCAGCAGTGAGTAAAGACTGAAATCTAAATTCTGGTAAATAATATATGCTCAAAGATTATTCCTTGATATTTTTTTTCCCCTAGAATTAGAAAACATATGTGCACATATATATATGGTAATGTTAAATATAGGTATTCTGTGTGCACAAGGAGCTCTGCTTTCAGGATGTGTGCCTTTCATTGTAGATAAAAGGAACTGACAATGAAATAAAAGAACAAAATTAAAACTCCAGGAGAGAATAGAGTCTGCAAGACTCCCTTGTTAACAACAGACATCTGCCAACATGCAGACAAGCTATGAAGGGAGTTTGTTTTATCCTTAGGAGCATTACGTGGAAAATAGTCCTACCAGTATTAAGTTGTGTACGCTCCAAACCGAAGAGTCCCTTGTAACAAATTCTTAAAACAATCTCACTAGTTTATTCATACTACATTTTTTTGCTTTTGGTCACTTATGTGTTTTGTGGTTGTTTTTGTTTGTTTTGGGGGTTTTTTTTGTTTTGTTTTGTTTTTGTTTTTTTTTAATGAAAGTTACATTACAATTTATCTCTTCCATGTTTAATATGAACTGCTAAGATTACTATGTGTGGAATCTTAATAGATTGTAAATTCTGCTTGTTTCTAGGACTGTTGTTTTTTTTTATATCAGGCTTCGTAAAACTGAAACTTTAAACATTGGAGAGCCAGAAAAAAAAAAAAAGTATAATCTATAACTAATAAGTATTGCATATTTCAAGCAAATTAGGACAAATTATTCACTAGAAGAGATTATTGTAAATTCCAATATGTGTAGAGCATTCTGAACAAAGCAGTTATAACGTACAACAGCAGAAATGCCAAATGTGGTCTATCACTTACTGTATTTCTGAGCAAGCGTTTGCTGGTGTTTTAATGGTCTTTCAATTGCTATTTAAGCTTTCAGGGAGAAGAAATATTTTACTCTGAGTGATGGAAGCTGAGAAGCTGTTAGAGTTGAACAGATGAATGAGAGCATGCAAAACATACGCTGTGAAATTCCATGTTTGACCTGACCGTTGAAATAGAGCTTGAGTTTTGAAAACAAACACACACAAAAACACCAAAAAACCCCTACAAAGGAGTTTTGATGTGTTATAAACTATATCACTAATGCCAAGGAATTTTCTCAGTTTTTAAATGCTTGCAGCGAGTTTTTGTAATCCCTCTCTGAGTTGGCCATCGTGCAAAGTACTACAGAAAAGCTTGTAGAGAACATTGTGATGCAGAAAGGAATGGCTTGTGAGTCTGCAAGTAAATAGAGGCCAGGGCCATGCAGGATTCTCATTATTAATTTCTCAGTTGTTTTTCAACTGAATATCGTCAGGCCCGTTTTTGCAATCTTTAGTTTTAGTGGAAATTTAAATAACATCCCCCAAACACACTGCACACCCCAATTTCTTCTCCATTTTTTCCTCACTCAGTCTTGTTTTACTTTGAGGCTCTGACCTTGTGTCCACATAAAGTAAACTGAACTGGTAAACGCTACAGAAGAAGTCAAATTAATTTTTTTCTAGGCTTCATTTAGCAAAAGGTGTGATTTGCCAACTGTTTGGTGATGACATCTCTCATTGGGTATTGAGAACTTGAGGGAAGCCTATGCTAGACTGTGAAATGTGTGAATAATTTTATTCTCGGTGAAGGAGCACCAACCTGTACCAGTGTTCTGGCTTGATCCAAGGAGGTCGGTTTTGCACCAGCTAAAGCTAACAATAAAAGCCCCAGAGATGGTATCTCAGTCATCAGTGTATGATAAGGACCAGAGATGGAGAATCCCCTTCAGGCAGTGACTTACTGCAGCAACTTAAAAATGATACAGTAGCTCATTACTTATAAGGAGGTGATTGCAATGAGATAAAACTTCAGCCAGTTTCTCCAGTACTTCAGAGAGAAAGAGACAGTTTGCTTTTAGTTATAAAGGTGCTCTAAATCTAGAAAATTAGGACTCAGCTTGTGTGGTCTGTCTGTTAGATGATCTAATTGCAGCAGAGAATGCATTTGTCAGTTACAGCATTTGATGCTGTGAATGTTTTAGTGGGAACCACTTAGTTATTGAAGTTAGCATCGTGGCAGTGAAAAGTGTCAATATTTTCTGTCTTGGGGTCTCGCATATGGTTTCAAGGAACCAAACTGAAAATCGGTTTTCTCTGGGAAGCAACCATGCCGATAAAATTGTGTCTTAAAATGCATTAGCCATGCTTGGGGGTGGTGAGAAAGGGGGCAGTGAAGTGGAGCTGGCTCAAGGCATTTTGACTTAAATGTGGCTGGAGGCAGCCAGCTGCCAGCTGTTTGGGGCAGCATCATGTCCTGCACCTCCAAAAAGTCTCACAGTCTTCTTCTAGCACCGAGTGCCTTCCTCCCTCAGCTGGAAAATGCTTTGGGAACTGTTGGCTTCTTTCTCGTTTTGCCTTGCCTGTGCTAAGCAGTCATGGGGAATGTCATGTTCCTTCTACACTGATTGGGGGTTCAGGACAAGCAAATTTCTGTGTCCATTTAAAACTTTACCCTTTGAACTATTCCACCAATTCAAAAGAGTCAGTGGACTGATCCCAAGCCTGTAAGATAATCTTTGTTTAAAGAAGAAGAGAGTTATATTTCAGCATTTTTGTGACAATTATAGTAATCAAGCTAAATTATCTATAAACCAGAAAAAGGTATCAATTTTACATTTGAAGGAAAGTTTTTTATTAAAAGATAGTTTTGTTTGGTATTTTATGCCTGAGATATAACCACTTTAGCCACCCAGAAACCACTGTGGTTGTTTTTTTCTCTGTTATTGCTGGGCAAAGTTATTGAGGAAAAATATTAGAATCCGAGGCAATTCCAAAAGATGTTTTCTTGCCCTGACTCGGTAATTCTGTCTTCATAAATTCATGCTGTCTTGTGGATTGTCATCCTGGTTATATATCTCCTTTAACCACAAAGAGCCTTTTAAAATGAGGAATAAGTTCATGTTGCAGACTTGGAATTCTGTTTGGACTACCAGAGAGGTGGAAGGGTTCTTTGCAGTGCCCATAGTCAGGGGAGCAGAAGGGTGGGGAGCCTGCCCCTGGCTGCTTCTGTAGAGCTCCTTCTGGTAAGGAACACATTGCATCTCCCGGCTGCTCCTGCCTTCCTCCTCAGGTGTTGTCATAGTGGGCACTGTTTTGGGGTGATCCCATGCTTGTTCCTGTGCTTTTGTAACCAATAACCCATGCACTGAGTATAAATTAAACATTTAAAGCTATTCATAACATTGTAAAATTTGTGGGGGTTTTTTGGTTTTTTGTTTGTTTGGGGTTTTTTTGTGAGTAGCTAATGAGACTTGCTCTTTATTCCCCTATTCCCAAAATTAATAATTGTGAAAAAGTCACCAACTATCTCTCTTAGCAATGTTGTATGTTTTTGGAGATGAGGAGACACAGCTTCTTTAGTAACTTTGCTGCCTAAACTTTTGTTAAAAGACATTTAAGTACTTGAACACCCATAATGGACAGGAATATTCATGAAAACATGTTACTTCTGCATACTTTGAGGAAAGTCAGAGGTTCAAAATGGATCTTTTAAACAGAAAATTTGACTGGTTGAACTCTCCAAATTTACTTTGCTGAATTTGAAATTTGAGTTCTTTGCCTGTGCAAATACCAGGCTAGAGTTTCTTCTTCCAAGCATAATTTCGATGTCAGGATGTATTTCAAGGATTACATTGTATTCATTTCACTTACCAGATTTAAAAAAGATCATTCCACTGAAATTCAAAAAATAAACCTAAAGCAGTGTAAATTATTTTTATAACAACTATCTTCAACACTGAATGAAGGAATGATGTCTGGAATAATTCCTGCGCTGAAAATTAAGACATCTGAGTCCATTTGTGGCTCCACTGTTGTGTTTTGCTTGAGGAAATTGTATCATCTGTCTCAGCTTTAGTTTGTAAAACTAAAGAATGTACAAAAGTGTTGTGAGACTATTGTTTCTCATAAGAGCAAGTGCAAAGCAAGTTAAGAGCAATGATTTTAACTGCTAAATATAGGGTTGTTAGTCATGATAGTCAATTTATGTGTTCTATGTGATTTATATGATGGATCTAGCATTTTTCCATCTTCATACATCACTCTGATTTCCACAGTTGCATTGATGATTCTGCATTTCCAGAATAATTAGAGAAAAAAGTTCAGCCTGTGGATTATTAATGAATTATTATAAATATCATTTAATGATAGGTCTTGCTCATAACTGGTTGATTGTCTAGATCACATGGTGTTTTTTCTGCTCTTTGGTTAGATTCAAACTCAAGAGGAGTACTCATTACTATTTCCACAGTGTTACCCAGTTAGTGAATCCTTTCAGAGAGGGATAGCCGAGTACTGGTGAGCAAGGCATTACCTAATCCTTCAATGGCAACTCTTGCTAGTCTGCTGTTTAGAAATCATTAATTCTTGTATTATTTGTCATTCTTTCATGTCAGCTTTATTCTGTAACCCTCGATGTCTGAGAAGTACAAACTGTAATTGTTCTGTGACAGTAAAGAGCAACTCGAGTTACTCAGAACTTTACAATATACAAAGGCAACCAAGAAAGCGTGAGGCCAAGTACTGGAAAGCAGGACATGTAAGAGTCAGCTCTGCCCTACCTGCTGGGTCTTGGCTTCATTTGGCACTACTGGTGCTTTGTTTCCAGCACAGTGTTTTCTTGCACCCTCTGAGACTATACATGACAAAGGTAGGTTCTTTTAATCACCTTGAACGATAAAATATTTTGTTCCAGAGACTGTATCTGGGTTGTGTTTTTGGAGACTCTGTAGAACCATTAATAGGTTTCAGTGGAGGACTTTGCATCTTTAACTTGCTCAAGTGTTTTTAGTGGTTTTTTTGGAGTTGATTAACTCATTTTGGTTTTGTTTGCCTATCTGCTAGTTTTTCCCCAAAGGAAGTCTTGTGATTATGTTTATAGGCTTCCTCTCCAGGGAGAGCTTATTGATGCCTTTTCTTGTCTTTGAATAGCATTTTCCATCTGTTTCTGCTTGTCTGGCTCTGGTTGTTCTACAGCTTGTTTTTTTGCATACTATATTTTCTTACTATTTTATATCACTTGTGAATGTTATATATTCACCAGACATCCCATTTTTGTAATATTTCACCATTCCTTCAGTCTCGTGAAATTGCAGTGATATCATCTCACCTCACAGACAAGGTAGAAAAAGGTATATGAAGGGTTTTAAAGTGGTCCCAGAGAAGTTCCTGAACCCATGGCTTGATGTGCTAGTCCAGATTCTGCACCATGACTTCTAATTCATAGCATATCAAAGTTGAGCTGATATTGTGAAGATTTTTAAAACTGCTTTCTGTCTTGGGAATAATAGTTTTCATAGACTATGCTGGTACCTATTCAGAAAAAAGAAAGGTCTTTTTGCAGCCAAATATCAAAGAAGGTTTGAGCAGGCGCAGGAAAATTGGTAAAAATTTCATTGGTAGAAATTTCTGAGAAGTTAAAAAATGCTAAGATGTATAAATATTATATAGTGCACAGGATGTAGCAACTTGCTGAAGTGTGTAGCTGCTCATTGGGGCATATCTAAGCTTCTCTTCCTCACAACGCTACTGAACTTGTAAGAATCTGCTATGACTTTAAAGTACAAAAGCCCCAAAGCAGATCCATAATCTCCAGGGCTGTAAGTGTTGAGTCCAGCAGGTTTCACTTGCTGCACAGTTCCCTTCTCCAGGATAAGTGAAAGCAGAAAATCTTTGCTCTCTACCTTCCTGGGCTGCTGCAAAAGGAATGTGGCTTGCCCACAGATTCTGTGCCCTGGCCACTTCAGATGCTCAGCTTTTCTGGTTTGTTACTCGGGATACTTAGTTTAAACATTTGGTCTTGGGAAAGACAAAATGCAGCATGGAGCAGTGTTTGGAGCTGTTTTGGATAGACTACTTTTACACTAAGCCATTTTTCAAAGGAAAAAAAAAAGATCCTTTCTAGTAATGCTCTTAGCCAGAAACGTGTTGGTGTGCTTTTCAAGATGTCTTGGAATGCTGGCACAATAAGTTCACTGTACAGATCTAATTATCTCAGCTTTCTTCTTTCTTTTTTTTTTTTTTTGGCAATGTTATTTTGATTTATTTTTGAAGCTGTTAATGAACTGCATTGGGAAAGAGATTACATGATTTATGTAACATTTATTTTCTTTTATTCTTTGTGATCTGCCTTGTTATAAACCATGAATTGTTTAAGTGCTTTTTTTGCTTTGAACTAGCAGGAGAGTGGCAGCAACTCTTTTTGGATTTGTTCATTTTTTCAAATGAATCTAAAACATGACTTACACACCAGGCTGTACTTTCACACAAAGGACGCCTCTGTGGTGATCCTCTCCTTTTGAAAGAATAAGTGAGGTTCTCTTCCCACCTTTGGCCTCACTAATGAGATCTGCAGGGGGGAATCAACATCGGTTTTCTCTGATGGCATAATGACAGTGTTTCCTGGAGATTGAGCTATCAACACTGATATTATTTAATTGGGGAAAGAGTTTAGTCCAGCCACAGGCATGCATGCTCAGCTGGAGGAATGCTTTTTTCTAGACTAACATAGTTTTCTAGTCTCTGAGCAGAAGTTCAGGACAATCTTTCTGCCCAAATATTATTTCAGGTTCCTGAGAGGGAGAGCATTCTTTTGGCTGTTGAAAGCCAGTAAGCTTATGGTCATTTGCTAGAGATGACAAGAAGCTTTTGTGCAAGTTTGGGAAATCCTGACCAAGTGGAGAAATTAAACCACTGAACGATTAGGTTATTTTAATTTTTTTTTTACACATCTCTAGAAGCAATGATTAACTTAACAATGTAAGTAAAAGTAGTATGGGACTGTGTTTTATGACAGTTTGGTGATGTTCCAAAGCTGAAAATCTGGTGTTTTGGAGCAGTTTCTCAGAAGTGAATGTATTGCTTGGCATGCCAGATTACAAGGCTCTAGAGGAAAACTTCAAGGGAAACTAATCTTGCAGTCACTTTCTGTTCTTTCAAGTAGTTGACCTTAGTTTTTACAATGGTTTCAGCTATTAAACAAGTCTCTCTTTTTGTTTTGTTTTAATTGCAAAAATACTCTGTATGTTCTGAACCATAAACAGAGCTGAAGTTGCTGACTGCACAGATAGCCCTGTCACTGGAATTATTGCAATAATATTTTGTAGTATTTGTGACAACAACCTTTTCAAGGAAAAATAAAATCCTGACCTTAGCCAGTTAACTACTGTATATAGCAGAAGATATATATAAAACATATAAAGCTATGCACATTGTATATTATACACATGTGTACCATATTTTTTTATATAGGAGTTAGTATTAAAAACCAGAATCCTTTTGCTGGTTTTGAACATCAATTAATTTCCAGCTTGAGAAATATTTCCTATCCTCATTTTCACATAGAGACATTCTGTCTTCTGCCTATAACTTGTATTTGAGCAAATGTTGATCTTAATGATGAAGGAAAGAGGGATGTGTTTGGATTTTCTTTTCCTCCTGCAGAAATTAAGGGAAAGAAAAAGTGATTCCAGTCACTCAATTAGTTGAGGAATTAGTTCACGTAAAGGGTCAGTAGCTGGGGTTAGTACTTAAAAGTATTCCTTCTCTTAAGAAAAATAAATACAATGTGCAGTTAGCATTAAGTAGTGCAATTTTGTACCTCACATTATTTAGAAAGTGAAAACATTTTCCTTATGATTTTGTGACTCTGTAATGTGATATCAGGAGTTCCGTGCTGTTTAGCTGAGTTTGAAAAATGACATTGTAAACTTTTCTTTGTTACTCCCATTTTTGAGGGGAAGTTATACAAAATGTCAAGCCCATGCCTGCTATGGAGTCAGTATGAGCTGAGAGTGCTTCAAAGATGTGTTAGTGTGTAGGACCCAAACTTGTGTACCCAGAAAAAGAAAAAAGGCAGTACAGAAGGGCTAAGGTGGGATGCCAGCTATTAGGCAGTTTCTATAAATAAATGCTCTGCACTCTGGAGAATGCTGGCCAAACACTGTGACATGTCTTTGTGTCTGACTTGCAGGGTATCAATGTGTTGTGACATTTACTTTGTTTCTAGAGGAATAAAATATGCTCCTATGTGACTTTCGAATCAAACCCATTTCACCAAAGCGTTGGGTAGCAGTTTCCTGAGGCAGCCAAAGGAGTATTTGTTGGGTGATGGAGGGCACTGCACAGCACCCTCACCAAGTGCTGCTGGAAGGCCTGAGCAGCACAGAGGGATGTGTCACAAAGGTCACCAAAAAGGTCACCTGAAACCACGTAAGCTTTGGACCAGTAACTGCTGCTGCAGTAGCAGAGCTCGCAGTCCTCTGTGCTGCAGTGCCCAAGCACCCACTGTCCATGCTGTGCTCAGTAAAATGGTTACAAAGCAGTCACACAAATCCCAACATGTACAGATCCACAGTCAAACTAATTCTCACCATAAGTTATACTCCCTTGTACCTGTAGTGCAAGACTAAATTTTGGTTTACAGGGTTTTCAATCAGGTTTTCAATTGAAAACCCAGCTGCCCTTTAAGATGTATGAGAGCTCAAATTTGATTAAGAAACCAAATAATTGTAGTCCAAAATCCATTTTGGGTTAAGTGTGATGGTGCATTTCTGTATACGTTCAGGATATTCTTTTTAATCAGTGTTATTCCATGTAGCGGTGGCCATCTCTGAACATATTCATAAACTTTAATAAGGAAACTAACTCACATAATATAACAGTTTTCACAGAAGATTTACCATTATCCTGAATTAGTTCTTTCTTTTGTTTGTTTATTTACATAGAAACCTACCACAGGAGCTAGAGCTTCATGATTTCTCTCAAAAGGTAAGTGCTACTTTGTTCAAAGATACCTGAATGATATTTGTCAGTTCAATATAAATCTAGTTGTAAAAAAAAGGTAACAATGATACATAAAAACAAAATTTAATGAAAAGAACTCACATTGTGGGTGAATTTCATGAATCATGTAAAGGTGTCCATAAAAAATTGAATATGTACACTTTAGATCTCTGATCTGATAAATATTTCATTGGATTAAGAAATGCACTCTTGAAGCTTACCTGTATATAAAACATAAGAATGCATTATGGAGGTAACGTACTCTGTCAATTAACACACTTGTGTATATGTCTGTCTGTCACTGAAAAAAAAAATCTTTGTAATTATTTGACTTAAGGTGCTGTATCTGTAAAATTTTAAAAATGGAAGCCTTTGAATGAATAGAACAAACTGCTGAGGTCACTAACTACTTGCATAAATATGATTGAGGAGAGATATAACTATGGGATCTACTAAAACAGGCACTTAAAATACAGCCTTGATGTTCTAAATTGTCATCAGCAGAATACTCTTTGAGGGGGATTAAAGTTTGGTTCTGCTGTCACCAAAATCAGAGCTAAGATTATGAAAGAAGGGTTAGTCCAATGCCTGATGCTTTTGGCCAGCTTGCCATCAGTCCCCAAATAATGCCAAGTTTTAGGGCTGCAAGTTTTAGGGAATTCCACTCTCATGAGAATGCCTTTCTGGATCAGTCTGACACTCAGATGGGTGGCTGAGACTTTTGGCTCAGCAAAAGTGCACCTGGAACTGGATTTAGTCCTTCTGAGTATCTGAATGGCAGCATCACGTTACCTGTTCAGCCTTTTCTCAGTGCAGCGTTTCCAGGTACTCCCTTGGGTATTAGGGCGCTTTGCTGTAAAGATGCTCCTTCTGATAAAGTTTGAAACATTTCTTTTTTTTCAGTCTCACATTTATAATGCACAGAGTATTTTGATGGGAATTATCAATACCATATCGAATTATTCTATGGCCTGGATTTGAAAAGCCTGGGTACCAATAATCAGTTTTGCTTCTTCAGATTTTATTGATAGTGCATTAGCAGATGGATATTTCTTTTCTGGTATCTGATATGGGACTATGTGAAAGTGCCAGCAATTCAATATAATAGCAGGGGAATGACTCTTTAATAAAGTAAAAGAAAATTTCACATCTGAATTAATTAAGTGATTAACTAATACTGAGTTATTAGCAAGCAGAGTGAAGGCTAATATTTCTTTAGAAGGAGTGACAAATAATAAAGAATGGAAATATGTTTCTGGCAATTGAGAAAGACACTGGTTTGTGTTATTTTTAAATGGATGTTTCTGTTTGCATTTCTTTCATCTACCTGCTTATGCATTTGTATCATTCTATTCTTTTTAGTTCAAGCTGCCTTTAGATGTTGAGGGGAGGAGGGACAAGCATTTTCAGTGTTGGAATCATCTTGACTAGTAATATGAACAATGTATGATGCTTTCTGAAGAATAGGTATCAGTTTCTAATTTAATCTTGCTGCTGTAGGTACAGTTTGGAACAGCAGAGCTGCATTTGAATGTGGTACTTCTGCAAAGTTCTGCCAGTGTAATTAATATCAGAATTTGGTTTATGGGTTCTGCAAAGACTTTGTGGCTGTGTTTTGCATGAAAAATATGTATGTGGTGGTTGTGGTTTTATTCTGATGTGGCTGAGATCAACAACTGCTTACAGAATCAAAAAGTTATAATTGCATTGTGAGCATTAAGATGTAATGCCCACAGCTTCTTATGCATCCTCCATACCAGGGCAACCTTATCTTGCCTATCTGTTACCAGGTCATAATGGAGCAGATGTGTTATTGCATGTTTCTGTTCTTTTCCTTGCTGCTGAACAAGGCTGTTTCCTTCCCTCTGGTTCCAAATAAAAATGCTTAAGAAAAAAAATCCAGTTCTCTTACCCACACTGTAACATCCAATAATGTTGAGTGTTCTGAGGTTTGAAGATGAAAGAAACAGGCCATAAGTTATGGAGTTGGAGGACAATATAAACAAAGTGACCTTTGGTATATGCTTGCCATATTCTGATGAATAAATTGAGTTCATGTTTAACATTCAGATAATATTCCTGGCAGAGCAAAACATTGCCACATTAAATGTTCAGATCAGAAATGTTCAATGCAGAACTAAATTAAGTTGGATCTTAGGACAGCAAACTTAAAATAAGTAACATGTGGCAATATTTGATTTAACAAAGAAATGTTTCTTTTTCCTTTTTTCTTTTTTCCTTTTTTTTTTTTTTTTTTTTACTGTAAGTTTAAAAGTATAAAGATACACATGCCACAATGCAGTTCCAGGAACGTTAACTGCTTTTGATCTCCTTCCTCAGATATTAACGTTTCCCCCTGAACCCCCCCTTGTTTGGCGTCATAAGAGTTTTCATACCAATAAAGATGCAGAGAACAGCAGTCTTTGCTTCTGTTTCTTCAGCTTGTTTTCTTAGTGTTGCATGATCTATGCCCTGGAGAGGTCAATTTTAATCAGCCCCCAGGCACTGCTTAATATTTAGGGCCAAATTGTCAAAGGCCTCCGTTGGATTTTGATTAGTGAGCGTACAATCGTTTCTTGCACTGTTGAGCCTCCCAAACACACGTATGCTTTTGCCTGCCAAAATCCAGTCCTAAACCCTTTGAAGTGAAGATGTGGTCGTCCATGCTACTGACATGTGCGTTCTTTGTTTGCAAATTGGATAGTTGCACATCTGTCTCTATCCGCCATTGATTACTGTTGTACAGCTGCACCTGTGTTTGATTGTGGGACCGAAAGGGTTGCAACTGGAATTTATTTTTGGAAATGCAGTGCCAGTTTTCTGCAAGGTCAGTGTGATTCTCAGTCATTCCTGGTTTGCTGTTTTTTCAGTTTGATCTGCTGAGAAGTATTCGACTCTGTAGAAATCTTTGGTCTGCAGATATTGAGAGTAAAATGTAATTATATTGCTAGCATTTTCATAAAAGGTTCCTTGGCTGCATGGGAGCGTTGAGTCCATGGGGAAGATATATAAATCTAGTCATCCTTGAAAAAGACCATTAGTCATTCTGGCTTAAGCAATGTTTAAGGGAGCAGGAACTTCATGCACAGGCCCCTTTAGACGTCTGTGATGATTTCCCAGAATAATAATTCCAGTAGGAATGCCAAACACAAGCGTAAAATAATGCCTTTTGCAAGCCACAAATGTTGGTGCTAACAGAGAGCTGTGTCCAAAATAGTAACGATTTACATAAGTATTGCAGAGCAGAAATGCCCAGTACCATGATGCCACTTACATGTATACTTCACTGAGATGAGGGAAATGCTAAAACGTATCCCAGTTGTTACTTATGCATGTGGTTATGTTCCAAAAGATTGAAAATATTTCAGTCAATGTCAGGGCTCCGTGTCTCTCTTATGGAAGAGAAATTGGTGCCTGCCTGAAGGATTATTTCAGTCAAATATATTGGTTAGAGAAATACAAAGCTGTCCAAACATACCCCAAAATTGAAGCAGGGGGTTTTTTGCCTTACCCTGACTCTGTCAGACCTGCACCATTGTGACCAGCTCAGATATAGGATGGGGTTTTTTTGTGCTGTTTTTTTTATTGTTGTTGTTGTTTTTGGTCTGGTTTGGGTTTTTTGTTTGGTCGGGGGTTTTTTTGGTTTTTTTTTTTTTTTTTGTTGTTTGTTTGTTTGTTTGTTTTTTGTTTTTTCTGGTTGGGAAATCAATCCACTAATAATTCTCTTTGCAAAGCTTCCCAAAAACCCACTTAGGAAATACATTAGCATTCCCGATGGAAAAAAAGACTATTTTAGGTGTGGGCTTTTCAGTGAAAGCAGCAGGACTCCTTTCTTCACAGACCTTTCCCCTCCTTGCAGTGTGCACTCTGGGTTGCAGTCTTGCCCCACATGCCAGGAGCAGCATTTGGAACACAGCCTTTGGCTTCAGTGTGAGTGGCAAAAGGCCTGTGATGATTTAAAAAATGGGCAGATTGGAAGGGGGCAATCAACTAATAAAAGTTCATAACCATGCAATTATGGCATAGTGACTCTGCAAGCTGAAATTCATTGGCCATTTAAGACTCTCCAAGTCACATAACAACCTCTGAGAATTCCTGCATTTATTTTTAATTTATTTTAGTCTTACCGAAGGTTCAGCTTTTGGCACGTCCAGCTATACAGCATAAAACTTCAAAGAGCACACAGCCAGAAACTCCACTGAGTTGCCCAAAACTTCCTCAATTTGTGTTCATGTATATGTGTACAGATTCACTCCTAGCCTGTAGGACATGCATTTTAACTTTCTGAATTAATTCATTTGAAAAATAGTGGGTTTGCATATAAGAATCTGTAACATAACTATCATGAGGAAAAGAAATGCACGGTCATGAACATAATAGCCATAAACTGATCTCACTGCCCCAGCTCATTCTGGACACTGTTAAGGACTGAAAATCATATGTAAAGAATTGTTAGTTTGAAGAAGTAGCATCCCCAGTCCTGCCACAGCCTCATACTAACTTTGTAAAATTTTTTTGAAAATCATGTCTTATGGTTGGTAATAGGAATGGGGAGAAAAAGAACAAAAGCAGGAAAAGGCATTCATCATGATTACTTTGCTTTTTTACCTTTCAGTCTTGTATGAGAGGCTTCAAAATACTGCATTTTTAAAAACTTTCTCAAACTATACAGAGATCTTGAATTATCTTTCAGGCTTATGGAAACCATTGAGATATTGACAGGGCAGTTCTAAAAAACAGAAAGGGAAACAGAAGAGGTCTTCAGAGTACCTTATTGACCTCTGTTTGGGATAATAATTTTTTTGTCTGTTTTTAGTGCTGCTTATCCTTTGCAACATCCTGCCCTGTGTCTGAGGAGTAGCAGGAGAATCAAAGGAAGCAGCTAATGGGTGCTGGCTTACGCAGCTTCATCTGGGCCCCATGCTGTTCAAACTGTGCCTGACTGATGGAATACCAGCAAGTGTGGGAGTACCTGTCATTTGGCTTTACTCTTACATTCGCATTTGTAGGAAAAGAATAGAAAGGCTGAAACATTTCTGTCATGTTGTTGATGTTCAGTACCAAAACACAGCACAGCCACAACAAAACCATACTGGTAATGAATAATGCCTACTGTACAACAGAAGGAAATTGTGTTTATTTTATAGGCCTTAAAGTTATTCTGTCTACTTGGTATGAGAAACCCCCAAATTCTCAGTAATTTCTTTTTATTGTCATTTGTGCTGACTCTCAAGTTCCGGCTTTGGTACTAAAGCAAGCAGGCAGCATTCTTTCACTTGGGCCTTTGGGATATGTACTGTGGAAAACAGTTCTTCTGATACAGAAGGTAATGAAACGTCTCCCAACATTGAAACAAAAATGTGTTACTAGAAACAATGACAGCTTGTCAGAGTGAAAAGCAGGGTAGCTTTCAGAGATGTGAAAGAGCAAATGCCATGTGAATTGAAATATGTATGACTTGACTTAGTGCTGGAAATATACCTGGTGACTTGTTTTTTTGTTTTGCTGCTTTGTTCAGCACTGTAAAGTTCAGTCTGGATGGCCATTGGGATTTTGTAAGAAATTTAAGCAAATGCATATATTGACTGAAAGATGACCATAGATTAGATTCTGCCACAAAGCACTTTCCCAAAGCTGGAGGTTCTGAACCTGGAGAACAGTTTGAAATTTTGCTGGAGCAGGAAGGATTCCATCAACTCTGAATCTTCAGCGGAGAAATTTACAATTACAACAGTTTTTAGGCTGGAAAAAGGCAGCTTTTAAGACACCATTTTTTAATCTATAGCCTTGAAACTCACGGGGCAAGAATCTCCCTTTGTCCAGGGATCTAGCTGGCTTTGAGCAAGGCATGAAGCTCTCAAGCCTTTCCAAGCCTCCTTCCAAAAGTCCTGATGATAAGAGGAAAACATGACTCCTTATCAGATATCATCTCTAACATCTCAGTTGCCCTCTGGCAGGTCTTCTGATATGAAAAGCCTTACATGTGGTCAGTGTGGGAATAAGGATTAACTCTTAGAATTTGCCAGCCTGGGCTTGCTACGTTGCAAGCTTGGTGTGGTCATAGGAAAGGAAGATGTTCCCAGGTACATTTTCAAAATCATGATGGGTCATGAGGTCTTCTCCCACCCTTTCTCTGTTCATCTCCAGGAGGGCTCCTAAGGGCCCCCAAACCAAATTCCTGATTATATCGATTCTTCATGAACAGTACAATGTCAGTGCCTGTCCTTGCTGGCTGGTCTGGCATCCTTCACCACTTCTTCCACTGCAGTTGTACATCCTTGAGGAGAGAGACTGAGACTGTTGCCAGGAATAGAGAACTCCACTAACATGTTCAGTAGCTGCTAAGCTTTAAGATAATGTTATGATTTCATATGTTAAAGAGGAAACTTTAATATTAGGATGGTCAGTTGGTGACTTAATGGTTATTTTTGAAAGATATATTCAAACAGAACAATGAATTTCATTGTAAATATCAAAGAGTTTCAGCTGTTATAACAGTTTGTCAGGCTTTCAGAGGTGCTTTTTCAGCAATAGTAACATTAAATACAAATTCATGGATGGGGCAGATTTTTTCTTTCTCTGAAACTTTTGCAGAATGGGGTAAAAAACAACAGAAAGGGGTGCATTTATTGTCTCTTATCACATAGTCCAGAACAAACATGGATGTGAAGGCCTTGCCATCTTACACCTTCCTCTGTCTAGAGCCCTTCTTCCGTTGACAATGGGTCTGATTTTATCTTTTCTTTCCATTTTTTGTTGAGAGGAGCCATCCCCATGCTGAACCCATTAAAACGGATGGGAGTTGACACTGCAGCTTTCCTAGATGCTGGTTTTGGGAAGGGTGTTTTTCCATTATCCACCAAGTCCTGCAGTACTTGGTATTCTCAGGTCAGCTCTGAAGTTCCACAACAGGTGACCTGCTAAGGCTAAAGTTATTGAAATAAAGCTGTCAAAATGTACAGCAAATTTGGACTCTCTACAAGCAGAATTCGAGACCTGTCATCACACCAAAACCTTTGGTTAAGTCACATTCTATAATGTATAGTTCAATGAACAACATATTAATGTTCTGTTTTCTAAATGTTGTTTTGACATTTAAATGTTCAAAACCATCTTGAGTTAATTAAATGTAGAAGCTTCTAAGTGAATGGATTGTGCTGACAACTCATCATCTAATTACCCATAATTAGGAGTAAAACAACATTAGCTAATAGAAATAATAAATAATTGTGATAGGGAAGAATATTCAAATATGCTGTCCAGCAGCATGGCAATTTTTCTCCCAAGCGGAATTCATACATGAAAGCGCTGAATATAGTTGTATTTAATCACACACTGTACAGGCATGGGCATTATTCACTGAATGGTTTAGGTTAATAAGTCCTGGTCTGAAAATAGAAGATACTAAATGGTGTTTTAGGCTGATGAATTCCAGAAGCTGGGGCATGCTTGTTAGAACAAAATAATAAAAACAAAATAAAGGGGGTTTGAATAGACAGAAGGATATTTTTGCATCATCCACTAATCTTGTCAACAACATTAAAAGAGGGGGAAAATAATCAAAGTAACTAGGAAGTCAATTTGGTTTGGTTTTTATCAATGTCCTTTGCCAGTTGTTAGCTGGTGGATTTTAAACTTGGAGATAGCAAGTGTGGGCAAGTTCAGATTGTTCCCTTACCTTCAGGACAGCTGAGGACACACTTTTCAGCCATTTTGCCTGAATATTTATCACCGGGAGCTGTTTTATTTACTTACGGAATTGTTAAATGAAAAACATCTGTTTCTTGATGACCTAGAAAATACTGCAGCTGAAAAGTTGAAAGTTTTCATTTTGTGTTTAAAGCTAGGAAAAACCTTGAATTTCTGTACTTTCTTCAGATCTGTAGTTAGCCAAGTGTTTGTCTTACCTCAGGCAAATGAGGTATAGACTCTTTGCAGGAAAGAGTTCCTCACCACAGGCATCAGTAGTTGCTGCCAGTCTTTTTATTTGCAGTATTAAATCTGTTTCTAATAAATCAATTATTTTCCATAACTTAGGTGAGGTGGAACCAATCCTTCTGAGTTTATTATTACTACATAATAATAAACTCTGGAATTTTTTTATGTATATATTACTTAGTGTTCTTTGGAATAATATAAACATAAACAAGTGGTGGGTTATCAAGCAGATTTGTTCAGTTATATATCCTTTTCTTTTTAATGTGTGCTTAATGGACATGCATTTACCATAATTACCTACACAAAGAGAATGAGGAATAGAAATACCAATAAAAGAGCTACTTTATTTATGGCTAAGGCCCATTATGGGATACATGTGTGAAATCTGTGAGGTTTGTTCAGAAAGATGTACAGACAGAAGTGGCAGCAATATTGGCATGAGCACAAGGAAATGGGAATGTAAAGGTGTGTATGAGAGGTGCAGGTCTAACAGGCCTCCTGAGAAACAGACACACAGGATCCAGAAATACACAACTGGTAAAGAAAAAGAAGAAAATAAATAGAAATAATCCTTTTTATTTTAAATACTGATTTTAACAAGGAATCTAAATTCATGGTCACCTTTGTTATATTTCCATAATTATGCCAATATTTTTGTTTTTACAAAAAGGAAAGAATTATTGTCATAAAGTGTTCCAGTTGTAAGATTTGAAGACAGCCTTTCATAATGATGCTTCTATTGCCTTTACAACTTCTTATTTTCCAAGATCAATTTTTACTTCAAAAAGTGATCCATAGATACTACCATGAATATTTATATTTAGAGAATGAAGCAGAAGCATTTGTAAATCCTTAGCCTCTTAATTAATGCCAGTCTTCAAGCTTCTGTTTCCCAGTGATTGATAATAAAAAGGTTTCAGTGTGGCATGGTATCCTTTGCAGCATGAATCATACAAGACCATAAAATTGTTAGCTACATCATTATGGCTGAGTGCATTGTACTAAACGAGCACATACCAGAAAATGAAATGAATGTTTTATGTGTTCTCTCAGCTAGATTCAGGTAGTGTGCAAAACGTACCTCTCTGAACAAATCATATCCCTAAATGTGTTTTTTTTAAGTTTGCATAATTAATTTGAGTTCACTTTTTACCGACTGAACACAATGCGTTTAATTCCATATGTTTTTATGTTCTGACTGGTTGAGAACTTGATTTGGCAGTCGCATTAATAGAGATGTGCCTGCTCTCTTGATTTCAATAGCATTATTTACACATATAAGGGTCTATGTGGGGAAATTTTTGGTAGGGTTTTTTGTAAGGGAAAGGGAGGAGCAGCTGGACCCAGAAGCCTCTGGTTATGAAAGCTGCAGTGATATCCTACAGCACTGGTTATTTCATGATTTCATGCTCACATATTTCTTTAGTGACGATCTCTTGGTCAGATGTGTTGCATGATGCTTTATTGCTTTTTCTCTCTGAATGATGAGACTCTATTGCAGCATGGGAGGTGTAGTTCAGGTAGAAAATTCAATTTACAACATAAGAACATACAGAATACAGGTAATCCATCACATCATTTTCCATGAAATATATCAGTGCCACAGCACCATGGACAGTCTCAGTATCTTCTGGAGCACTTTCCTTGGAGTCTGATTTTACATTTGGGATCTGTACAACACAAGCAGCAATACTCTTACTGAGAGAAGTGAAAAGCAGACAACTACCAAGAATCCTTTTACCTGCTATTAGTGGCTGTCAGGTAAAATCCACAGTGCACATGTATTTATTTTATAAATGTATTTTTACAATGGCACAGGTCTGCTGATCTCACATGGCTCTTGCATTACATGCCTGTTTCACCTCCTCTAAATTTTCTTCACTTCAATATTCATATAGGATCTTTGACCCCAAGAAGCTGAGAATTGGGACTCATTACCTCTTCTCATAAGATGAGAATTTTTCTCTTTATGCTAGAACTGATGTAGACCTTTTACAGGGTTTTTCTAGTCATTGCAGGATCAGAGAAAGAGATCCAGATCAGCAGATTCTTGACTTCCTGGCTTAGTCTCTTGTGTTGTCAGTTCTGTAGAGCCAGTCTCTCAAAGCTTCCAGCCCAAGAAACTTTAAATCTTTGCAGTCCTGAGGGATTGACAGGTCTTAAGGCACAAGACCTGAATCCTAGAGATAGAATGAGATGCATCCACCTAAATAATATTACTCACTATGAAACCAATACTCTTCCCTTGGAATCAATTTCATGCTGTGTATGCTAAGTTAAAAATTTTTCGATGTAACACTTCAGTATCATCCTCTATCAGCTGTCAGTCCCCTTTATATTTTGAGCCATAACACAGCCAGATGGACAATATTCCATTTTATTAAGGTTAAAAAAGGTAAAAAGCTGCCATCCTTTCTCGATAGCTATGATGCATTTTTCAGGGGAACAAATAAAAAAAGTCCACAGAAATCTGAACTATATGGAAAAGGGGAAACTGTCAAGTAAAACAGAAAAATCAGTTTACCCAACCCAACTGCATTTGGCCTGTAGTCAAAATGGGTGCTCTGTCAAATATTGCTAAAAATAGTCCCTCTGAGCATATGGAAACAGGTGTTACAAAAATCCCTCAAATCACTCACTTGACCTGTTAATTAAGTTTCACTGTTTACCTATGGGAAATTCTGGGGTTTACTCAGACTGAGAGTACCCACAGGTTTGGATCCCTCCCCTTCCAAATTACCATGACTTAAACCCTCCCTAATCTTGAAAGGATTGATGAAGAATGAATTGGGGAATTGTATTGGAGATTTTATTTTTTGCAGTGTAATCCCATCTGCTATAGCAGAATCCTCTGGATATAAATTGTTAACTTTCTGTTCCTGTAAATGGTTTTTAATAACATTTGGTGTATCATTGTTCCTACTTTTCATTTGGTAGCCAGCAATTTATAATTAGTACATTAGCAAGAACTGTACAATATTAATTCCCTTGTATTTGTCTTGAATTTGCAAGGAGCAGATTAGTACAGAAAGACTGCTTGTCCCTTTAAAACAGAGAGAGAATTTAATTACCATATCATTTTCTTTCTTCCCTGAGTTTTGTTTTGCCAAACAGAGAAGCAGAGGAGACAGCGAGCTGTTGGGGTTTTGTGAGGGAAGGCAATCTGCAGATTAATACAGGTTTTTTTGAATTGCAGCAGAAGCAGAGGTACAGCTAGGCTGGAACAGGCCTGCTGTAAACAGAGGTAGGAGATTGTTGTGAGTATTTTTGCCTGAGCCACCTAATTAATTCTTGACAAGCCTGCTGAATTGTTTGTTGAATTAAAACAAAGAAACTCCCAAAGGAGAAGTCTACAAGAAAAACTGTCAGGAAGAAGCACAAACTTTGGATGCACAAGGTCGCCTAAAGAGAGATTTATGCACTGAAGAACTTTTCTGTTTTCCAACTATATTAGTCCAATATAATATTTCACATATGTCCTTATGCTTTGCTTTGTTTGGCCTTGAACCACTGCAGATGAGGTAGCAGTAGTGATGAGGAACTCCAAGTGCTTGTTATTCATAATTTCAGGAAAGCATTTCAGAGCGGAGGAATTCCCCCTGCAGGACCCTGGAGAGAGTGGGGTGCCACAGCTATTGTGGGTGCTGTGGTAGCAGGGTGGGAATCTCAGAGGGTTGGGGAGAAGCTGCTGGATATTGGATCACTTTCTGGTTGGCCCTGGCAGCAAAAGGGAAACCTTTTTTTCTAGTGGGAGGCATAAAAAAAAGAGGGGATATTAAACGAGGCTTTAGGGGGGGGTGGAATAAGAAAAATCATAAATCTTTTCACCAGAAGCACTATACAGAATTGGCAGCAAGGTTTTGGGAGCACTGTGTAGGCAGCCATGATATTAGTTGATTTTGCTTCTGGGCTGGAGGGGAGGAAAATGAGAAGATTTTCCCAGGGCAGCTGACAGGGAGATGCTGAGCTGATTCTTCTGCAGAGCTGTTGAACCTCTCTGAGTTTTACACCTGAAATGGCAGCAGATTTTCATTTTCACCAGGCTGAAAATGAGAATAGGGGAAATGAATGAAGTTAGTGTCAGACCCTCGTGTGTCTAACGTCCGAGCAAAGCAATCAGGTTGTGCAGCCCTGTGTTGGAATTGCCATACCTGGTCAGACAGGGGATTTGTCTCCCCAGTATCTGTCTCTGAGAGTGGTCTGTCATGAATAGGGGGCAGGATAAGAACAGAGCAATCCCACACCAATGTTTCCTTGGGATGCTCATTCTCATAGATGTTCCATGAGTTTCTTAAGCAATTCTCAGTTGAATAGCCCTGGATGCACCTTTTTTTTCTTTTTCCTAAGCATTCATCCTTTAGAGTTTGAAGCACTGGGTACCATTAGCATCTGTACCACTCCATCCTGTCACAGGTGTTACTTAACCAGGCTGTGCATGGAGGGTGTTTCCACCTCTCACCTGGAAGGGGCTGCAGACCTGCAAATTTTGTGAGGGGTGTCCCTGGCTCATGGGCTGGAGGGAACCACAGATGCTCAGTCCCTACTGTGTCTGGCCTCTGCCTCTTCATTTTCTCCCACTGACAAGCACACTCCCCAGAAGCAAACTGGTAGTTGCCTGTTACAGATGTAAAACTTAAATCTTGTTGGGGAGAAAGTAGATGTTTTACTGTAGAAAAAGTAGAGGTCTAAGAAAGGGGTGATTTTCCTCATAAAAGATGCTCCTGTTTCAGACTGACTCTTCTTCAGCTACCTATAAGCTCATTTGTCACAAGAATATTGTGATTTCCAATATCTGATATATGATATATATGACATTCTGATATATATCAGAATATCTGATTTCCAAAGGAAATTGTCATCAATTTCCTTTGGAAATCAGAGGGGAGACCCCCAGGTCCCTCAAAAGGACTATGTAGGTTTTTCTCAAGGGTGTAAATTTTAGCATAGTGCCCACTGCAGCTGTTATTGTTATACCACTGCATGATACAGGAATTCAGGGGACATGTGAACAATTGCTAATTTTTTTTTTTTTTTTTTCAGCATAATATCAAAATCTTGGCCTGTGGATAACACACAAATTAAACTAACTTAGAATTTGGCAAATTTATGGGCACTTCCTTTTTCCTTGCGCAGATTTAATGCTTAAAGAGTGGGGAGACTTTCTTCTGGCAGTCATGCCGAGGTGCCTTTCATGATGAAATTGATTCACCTTCTACTGGGGACAGTCTCAGAGAGGCAAACTGAATTAGGAAGAGGGGAGATTCTAGTTTACAGAAGATAGGACTGAGATTTGGAAATTAAGGAATTTATTCCGTTGCTAATACATTTAACAGAATTCCCATCAACAGCAATGGAAAGTGTGTATATTAAAGAAGAAAATTAGAGTGGTAAACTGGGCTGTAGCAATATTGTTTCCAATGTATTTGCATAGGACTCATAGTATTCCATAGGCAGCTGTTCCAACCTCAGAGTATGTTTAGTAGGGTGCTTTTTTATACATATGAAATTACAGCAATTTACTCCTCTTTTGCATTTCTTTCTTTTGGTTTTTTTATTTTTTTTTTAATTTTAAGGAAGATGTGCCACACTACTATCAGTCTTGCAATCCACAGTATGACCTCACTGAACAAAAGTGTTAACCTTGCAGGGAGCCCCAAGTCTGGTGCCCTGGCATCACCTTGTGACCCCCGTGGATCTGTGGGCAAGCAGGGGCTCTCCCCACTGCTGCAGCTTGGGGCACCAAGAGTTGCCTGTTTGAAATGCACTCCTAGCACCAAGTAGCACCAAGCCTCATTATAGTTTGTGATGTTCCTTGCGACTGGATCTTGGACTGAAGTGAATGTGACAATTGCAATTTAATTTTCGCTTTTTGAAAGAAAGGCAAGAGGAGAGGAGTGAAATTAAATGGCAGTTTCTAACTATCCTGACTCCAGTGAAGACTCAGCATAGGAGGGCAAAAAGATATTCCCCTTAAGATAACTCCTCTAATTTAAGTGTTCTGATTTTTTCTCTGTAGCAATATAAAAGAAGAGAGAAAGTTACCTACTTTTTTTTTTCTTCCCTCTGGGCAATGAGGGGTTCTAATTACACTAAAACCCCCTAGTATTGACTTATAACAGCTTCCCCCTGCCTACATGGCTGCTGTGTATAGAAGGCTGAAACATCTCAAATCACTACAATGGGAATAAGCTGTTCTTTGAAGGAGCATCGAAGATTTTCCAACTTTGACCAGTATGGAAGTTTTATGAGAATGACTGTATTTTGTTCAAGTTAATTTCTGCTGCTCTTTTCTGTGTTGCCAGCAGAGTGATTACTATTACAGTACTTTCTTAACAGGAGCACTCTGTGCCAAAGGTTTTAAAGTGTTTTATTTTAATGTCACAGATGATTAAATGCTTTAGTGTGACTGACAAGCTTTAGTAAATTCGTACAAATTAGATATACTAGCTCTTAGTAAAATAGATTTTCTAAACCTGTTTTGTGTGAGAGGAGAAGTAGCAGCTAATGATAGTAAAATACATTAAGATGCTGGCAAATTAAAAAAGTCACTTGCAGCTTAGTGGTAGTGATATGACAGCTCCCTGTAAGGGTGAGGTTGGAGATAACCAGTACAACAGAAACACCCACAGGGTTTGCTGTAATATCATTTTTATTGTTGAGCAACCTGGGCTGATGTTTCCTCAGTATTACAATAACCTCCAACTTCCAAGTTAGGTGTAAGGTCACTGCTCTGCTCTCTTCTTGTCAGTTTTGAGGTTGCTGTTACCACTAAAGACACCAGCAGTCAGCAAACTTAGTGTGCAGGCTGGTCTAAAAACTGTGAGAGTAAAACATCTCTTAATGTTTTTTGTTGTACTAATGCAGGTGAACATGTAAGTACCCACTGAAAATCCAAGAGGGAAAGGTCTGTTAGGGATCCAAATGAAATTTTTCTGGTATGATTCTTTGGGAGACGGGAGAATGGAGGATAAAACCCCCCAAATAATCCCAGCTCTACTGACAGAAGCTGTGCACATGCTTAGATGCTATGGTAGAAGGTGTTTTACAGCCAATGAAGCTGTGTTCATGTGCTCTGCCTGACAACACAGGAAATATGGTTGGCTTTGGGTTTTCTTAGCTCCTACCTGAGCTTTTCCAGAAGGGGTTCCTGAAATTCACCAACTTTCAAAGGAAGCCAACATAAAAGAAACCCAAATATAAAACTGTATGATTTTCTACAGGAAAAGAGATGGTTCAGGGGACCTGCTGCTGTCGTCCGGAATTTGTTCCATGTGATTGTAGTTGAACATGTGTGTTTAGAATGCTCATGGTGCTAAGGCACACAGAGCCATTGCCTGAATCCTTCTGGGCTGCAAAGGCAGCCATGCCTCGAGTCTCATTCTGGTGCTGGGTCTGGCTGTTTGAAAGGAGGAAAGGGGTTATGCATCCCAGCAACCTCCATGTTTTTAACTAAATGCTATGGCTGCTGTATTGGGCAAGGAGCTGAATCTCGCAGCTGGGTACCACATAACCTTGTGGAAGGTTAGGGGAGCTAGACCAAAGAGATGCCCGAGTTTAACAGATTTTCTTTTTCTTCAAGGAAGGTATTGTATTCATCATGTCTGGTTTTTGTACCTCAAGATCCTCACAAAGGACACATTTTCTTAAGTGTTTGTGCTCTGTCCAGTCTGAACAGCAGTGTCACCTGTAGCCACAATTGCTATACCAATAATAAGATATGGGGATACCTTTCCAGCGTGAGCATTAATAATAATAATAATAATACCTTTTTGTGGTTTAACATCATTATGGTGTCATTTATATTTGCTTTAGAGATAAGTATTTTTCTTTGAAAGAATACATTTTAAAGAAGATTTGTAAATTTAACAGAGTCTCTGAACGTTCCTTTAGGATGAAAGGTAACAGAGTGCATTTTATTATTAAATTATGGTCTGATAAGAAGGAAAAAAGATTCTTAAGAAAAAAAGTGTTATTAACAGCATTGCCTTTTTGATCTATGGAAATATAAGTGTCCTCTAGTGGAGGTAGTACCCTCCTCTTCTTGTCTGATAAACCTTTGTTCTCTTCTGATGCATATTAAGCACCAGATGAAAAATTCTGTTTGTCTGTGGTCTAACAATGAAATACCTTGTAGGAAACTAAAAGGTCAAGCTTTCCCTGTCAGTGATTTATTATAAACAGTGCCGCCTCCTTTTATTTCCTGATACTTTGCATTTGGATTAGTGATGATACATTACCAGCTGCTAGATAAAATATGAAGTTGGGAAACTATGGTCAAACATTTCTGCAGAGGAATGACCCTGTAATCAGCTCCCAGCACACACGGGTCTCGCTTGATTTATCAACCCAAACCTGGGATTCTAGAGAGGGATGAATTAGTTTAAAGATATCTAAGGGATAATAGCTAAAGCCAAAAGTGCTGTAGGAAAACCGTTTGTCACTGGCCTGCCCTGCCCTCCTTAATTGCAGAAAAATTGAGACTGGATGCTTTAGGCACCTGATATAAATCATTGGCCAAGTAACCAGCCATGTATCAAGTGGGGGACTTGCAGGCCTTTTTCTTTTGCTCCTTGCAGGCAGGACACTTGCAGTTTAGACACCACGAGGATGTTGGTTCAGTGAGGTTTCATGCACATTTGTCTGTGTACCAAATTCACCTTGGCCTTCTATATGGATTCATGCATTTTGTTGTTCATTCAATTTTCCAATGTGCTATTTTAAATATGTTCTCTAGCTTTGCATTTGGGGACCATTTGTCTTAGCTTTTTCAGCTGAGAGTGTGACAAAAAGGAATGTGCAATTGCCCAACACATGTTGTAAATAATTCTTTATTGCAGAACATACTTGAAAGTTTAGTGCTCATGGAAGCTATATTAAAAATTGAATTAAATCTCTGTACTCTGCATTCATATTCTTCTTATTTTCCAGTTGCTGTTTAGCTACATTTACTTCCCCAATTAATATATGTTTTTAACTTTACACACAGTGTAGGTAGAGCTTAATGATACTTGATTTCTAACATCATGTCAGCGGTCTATGAAGTTGAGCACAACCATGTACACAAATTCACACAACTGTGGAACCCTCTGCTGTGAGCATCTTGCCTTCCAGTGCACATCAGGGAACAATTAGAAATTAATTCAGTCCATGTAATCCCTTGATTTGAAACAAAGTTGTGGGAGAATAATAACTCATTTTTCTCTCCCTTAATAGAAGTGCAGTTATGAAATTTTTCAGAGCTATGGTCCAAAGCATGGATAATGGTATGTCACCTATGCCACTATTTATTCTTGTTCCATGTAACTGTGCTTGTGCCTCCTTTTTTTTCTATATAATGTAACTTTGCTAAAAATTAATTTTGCAGCCTAAGTCAAAATCCAGTAGATTGCTTCTCTGTTTTCTTATTTGTCACTTGGATAACATAATACTGAGCACGGTGCAAAATCCAATGTAGTTCTGAAAATGAATCGATGTACTTTGAATTCCCTCAAATGAGCAGGTTGGAGAGCACACACAAGTGGAAAAGAGTGTGGGATGGGATTGGACCTCTGGAGGTCACAGCCCCTTCTTCTGGGCTCAGTCAATGCTTAACATTTACTTTATATGTCCTTGGTTAGAAACTAAAAATATTAAGGGCATTAGGAGCTTAATTTCAACCCTCTTCTAATGAGAGTTAGACACTTAACTGCCTTATATTGCTGTTGTTTTTTCTGGTTTTAAATTTCATCATTGCACTGAAAAATTGGATGTTCTTAAGGACATTGTGATTATGGATCAAAATGTCTTTAGAATTGGGCTTTAGTGAATAAAACATTAAAATATTACTTGCTCGATATAAGTGCAATTTTTCAAGGCTAAGTTGTATTAACAGAATTTATTATTAAATTGTGTTGTAATTCTTTTAAGCTAATGCATGAAAATGACCTCAAAATCAGATCAAATCTAGTTAGGAAGGTGATTATCTAAGTCCCTAAATGTCTTTCATCCAGGAGTTCCAAGAGAAAGAACAAGATTTTATTCAATCTAGAGAGAACAAGCATCATAATTTTAACCACAAAGAAAATCAATTTAAGAAAAAAGAGAGGAAAAACCAACAACAAGCATTTGTCCCTGTTAAGTGAATTTTGCCCACCACTATTAGCATGTGTTTTATGATGTATTGAGCACTTACTTTCCTGCGTGAAGGTGAAGCATAACTGCAAATTGCTGCAGCGGGAGGAGACTCTTTTTAAGATTGAATCATAGGGGCAGTGTGAAATTTTTGGTTGAGAATGCTTGTCAGCATGCTCTAAGGGATAATGGAATTTGATTTCACAAAGCATATTTCATACTCAAGGTGTCCCAAACCACTCTACAGATGAATGAGTTAAATGCTGGAGAAGCAGTGACTGTGTAGGTAAATGTGGCGCCTATTATGTACTTGGCGATAGCTTACACACAGCTGTGGACAAGGGAAACAGGTTTTCCCTTTTATTATTGAGGGTCACCCAGGTTAGCCCCTGTTCTTTTAGAAAAGCACTCTGGGATTTCTAATTTCCACCTGGATGATCACCAGAGACAGACAGAAAGGGCCACAGTTTAATGCTTCGCCGAGAGGATGGATGAATGATTGTTGGATGATTAATGGCTGCTCCGTGCTGAACGATGACAGCCTGTTATAATGGAGATAGCTAACATGTAATTTTGTGCATGCTGCAGTTTCACAGCCTCAGCATTCCCACAGAGCGGGCATCGTGTGGGGAAAAGACACAGCAATGCTGACACAGTTCTGGGTTAGTTTTTCCCTTCTCACCAGACAGCAGCGCACTGGTAAAGCCCCTGCTCTCTGCTGTGCAGTGCTGCTGGAGCAGTCTGTCAGAGCCTGCAAAGGCAGGGGCTGAAACATAAGTGCAGCATCCACGAGAAATGTTTCAGAGGAGCCAAAGATATCTTTTATCACATATCCAAATTTTAGCTCTCTGGCCATGTGACTTAGAAAGTGATTTATCAGGGCCAGGCCTGAGGTTTGCTGATGGACTGATGCAGTGGCTGCGAGCTGTGGAGCTGTGCAGGGAGTGCAGACAGCACAGTCAACAGCCTCAGTGGGGCTGGTGCTCTGTCACCCTGCTGCATCCTTGAACAAAGCCCTGAGATGGTGATTATTAGATAATTGTTACTATTACTGGTTGATTTATTACTACAAAAGTGTCATTATGAAAAAACCCCTAAACAATAACTAGACTTCACAAATTTTTTGCATGATTCAAATCAATTCTTTTTTGGGTTTTGTGCTTAAAAGCCTTCTTTCCATTTGGTTGATCCAGAACATGCTCATAGTGAATGCATAGTGAAGTTCTGCTATGCATTTGTTTACAGAAAGATAATCTCATTTGTACCAAATAATGCTTTTTTTAGGACCATAATAATAAATTTCAAATATGTGCACATTATTTCAAGAAGTCTGCACTCTGTGAGTGAGGGCAGAAAAATAATTTCTTGTGGCTTTTTGACTGTGCCATTTTCACAATCATTAACACTAGACCTGGGCACTGTTGCATCACCCAGCAGGTCTAATTTGCTCTGGGTTTGGCATGATCACGTTTCTGGTGAATTAGTCAAAGCACACTACACAGGCCTTGTCCCAGCTCTGTGCTTTTATGGTGACTGTAGAAGACACACTGCACTTCGTCTGGCATAAACTCTGAGTGGTACAGACAGATGATACCTGATCCAGTATGTGCTTTGCTAGTACAAAATTATCCCATCAAAAATTTTGGATCAAATTGGAACTGGCAGAGTGAGGTTGTACCAGACCAACACTTCATATCATGTGGCTGCAGCAGTTTTTAGCTGGTGCTAGATGACTTAGAGGCTGCTGTCTTGCATTGATTAGTCATAGTTTTAGAAACCATTTCTCCATTTTGAAACATTCCAACTAGAAATCCTTTTTGGGAACCTAATATTTATTAAAGACTAAGTTGCTTTTATATGTGTTATTTTTTTTATGGAAACATGGTTTTCCTCAATTTAATGCTTATTTTACACACAATTTCAAAGTTGCTGAAAAACATAGGAGGTGGTGTTTTTTCTCCATAAAAACCCAAGATGTTAAAAAAAAAACTTGGTCAGCAAGTATTCTGTGGAAAAAAACCTTAGTTTTTCCAGTGAAATTAACCTTCTAAAGTACATAAATTCCATAAAGCTTTAAATATATTTTAATACATCTCTTTAATAAAAGGAACTTGTGGCTGCTTACTGATATTCTGTGAGCAAAACAAATATGCAAATATGATAATTTTGTTATTCGTTACCCTGAATAAAAGGTTCATTACCATTCATGCAAGTATAAAATAGAGAAACCTGAAGGCCAGATTATCAGGAGATGTACTGAAGATGTAAAAATATAACTGTGTTGCTGTGTACTATTGCTGTGTACAGTTGTTTAATTATTGGAAAGTTTTGTCGAAGATAGCATCAAATTTTTTTATCTGTACCTACATCTATCTATAATCTGCCAGGCTCAGAAAATCCATTTGTGTGTCTTATCTAAGGGCTTTTTCGATGATAGAAGATTCATGTGGATTTTATTTGATTTTTAATTTAAAATCATTAATTGTTCAGCTGTATTGATTATTGCTATTTTCAGATGTTAAAATTAAGCACAGCAGAATTGATCCTGCAGTCTTAGTTCATTGAAAGTTTAGTGACTTTTGTGAAGTGGAAATAAAGGAGAACTTGTTTTATAAGGCTTGATCCTACTGTCATGTCTATGCAGAGCCACAGATAATTAAAATACTGGAGCACTGTTATGAGGCAGGGAATGGGCAAAATTTAAGTTGCTTCATGTGGGAGTTTTTAACTTTCTGTGACAAAGTTAAGCTTTCATCATTTGTTAAAAGACTAGATCTCAGTACTGATGGATTGAGTGCTTTATTAGTGGGTTTTGGTATTTTACAGTGGTTTACATAACAGATAAGGACTAAAACAGAGTGGTTTTTTGTTGTTGTTTTTTTTTTTTAATGCTGCTGTTAACTCGAAGAAACAATATTAATGATTTAAGAGAATATTCTGACTTTTTTACTTTTTATCTTCTAAGCATTTTCATTGACTAATAGCATCGGACATACATATTTTCATTTAATTAAAATAATTGTGAAGTGCTTTATATATTTAATGATGTAGTTTCAGATCACTACTCTGTAATGAAGTCTCTCAGGCTGTCTGTTGAGAAAAATAGAAGTTTGGGACAAGAAACAAAGACTACTGCAGGCATTAAGACTGCAGCAATAATGTAGGTCAGTAGAATGGAAATTTGCAATCTGCCTGAAGCTCCAGGGTTAATATCCCAAATGTTCCTAGAGCACTGGAAATCATATCAGATCTTTAACACAGCAGCACACTGCCACCTAACCTCACACAAAGCATAAATTCAGTTCATCTTCACCACACATCCAGTCAGGAATTTTTCCCAATGTTTTAGACTGTCCACACAAACTATTTAAATACATTTTGTGGAGTTGACTGGCCAGAGCTGCTTTTATAGGGGCCAGAACCAAGCAAACCCTTTGAATAGATGCAATCCTTCTGGGAACAAACATGCTCTGAAGTTGATTAAATTGTCCAAAAATGAGTCTTAGATCATCTCACTGCAAAGACCTGCTTACCTCCTTTGCTACAAAGACCCAAGTGCCTGGCAAAGACAGGCATTCCATCTGGGATGCAGCAGTTCCTGCCTCCCTGGTGTTACACACAGCAGACCTTCTGGTGCTTTATTTTCTTACAATATTTCAGTCCAAACGATGTGTACTGGTTTAAGTAATTCAGAAAACAGATCTTTGGTGAGAAACCTCATCCCAGTGGAAAAGTAATAGGACCTGTTTGTGGGACCAGCTTACCCAGCTGAGTATGGGGGAGGAGGAGAGCTGCTGTCAGAGATATAACCTGAAGGGTTATATCTCTTAAGGGACATGAAAAGGAATGAGTGGAAGAATTCTTTGTGCTTTAGCCTTCCACGACTCTTGGGGTTCCTTGCACTGTAGCTGAAGTAGGGAGAAGGTTTGGGTCCGAGTGGACATCCCACAGAAAGGCCCTCAGGAGATATGCTCGGAAAGTGAGGGCTATGCAGGTACCAACACCTCTTCCTTCACCCCTTTAGAGGTTGTTTGACAACCTCCCATCGCTGTATGGACATGTCTTGACCCTGTTTACTTGTAGGATCTACCAGGATCACAGAACTAATGCGACAGGCTGCAATACATTTCAGATAGAAATAGATGCACATTTCTACTTCAGTGCTCAGGTCAATGGAGTCACTTCAGAATTACATTTATGTTGCTGAGAGAAGAATTTGACCAATCGCCCATTCTGTCCAACACATTAAATTAGAAAATAATTTAGGTAGAAGTTGTGAATACCCATTTCCTGCCAGTAACCTTAGAGCACCCCATTGCCAGGAGATGTTCCTGACCCCACTCTGTGAGTTTCACCTCGTAGTGGAACTAGCCAGTAAACCTTTCCAGGCCTTCATTGCTAGCTCTGGACATACTGGTTTGCTGATGGCAGAGTTAGTGATATGTATGATGGAGAGAATCAAAATAAGCCCTCTCAGATGTGTGCTGTTTATAAAAAGCGAGTTTGCATTAATAGAAGAATCTCAAGCTCTTGGATTTTTGGTTGCTTTTATAAAAGTGGATTTTAAATGTGGTCTTTAAAACTTAAAAGGAAGTTGAAGGTAGCAGTGAATTTAACTAAGAAATCAGTGTCCTGTGATTAGCAGTCAAAATCATATTGATATGAAGATGTGATGGTTAAAGACCAAACAAGCAAGCTGGACCTAGCCCCATTTTTTGTTGTTGATCACAGCTTTTTCTTGAGTTTAGTGACCCCAAACAGTATCAGGTAACAAAGACACTGCCTTCTGGGTCAGTGGTGAAATTCCATGCTGAAGTGTGTCACAATTAGCTAAGAAGCTCTGTAGGAGGCTGGTTGAAAGGCTTTGATTAGGAATAGTTTTTAAATAGAGTAAATGTCATTATATTTGTTTTAATGAAAAAGATAAGGAAAATAATTTTCTGTTAAAAGAAAATTCCATGTTTATGGAATAGTAGGACCTTGTTTAAAAACAGCCAATATATTTGAATTATTTATGTGTTGGCTTTCATGTTGTTTTTTCTATGGATTTATTAGCACGTCAGTTTGTGTGCTGGAAGTCAGATTCTTCTCTGTGTAGTGCAATGCTCAACAAACCCCCTGGCTGGTCTCTCAAATCAGCACTTAAGGTGCAAACCTACATTCATAAATTCGTACCATTACTTTCCCAAAACTGACCAGATTTATAAACTGAGTTTCCTCTTTAAGCCTGATGCACTCAGGAGAATTTCTTCTTCAGGGATCCAGTCTGATGTTCTTCAAGAGCTGAGTCCATACATCCAAAATGTCCTCTGGCATGTTCAAGCAATATGTTAGACTTCTCCATATTCTTTTTGGAATATGACTGCTTTTACATGCAGAGCAAGCTGCTTATGGCCAACTGTCTGTGACGGAATAGTCTGGCTAAACAGGAGATTATGCTATCAGTCTGTATATGTCTGACATCCCTTGCCTGTGCAAAATACAAGGGTCTTCCCCTAGCAGGTAAAATGTGCTTTTTACTGCAGAAAAGAAAATATGCATAACATGGAGAGAGCTAAAATATGATTTGTCGGTATCTTTGTGGGCACTTTGCTATTAGGGAATCTTTGACTGAAAACAGAATTAGTCCCCAGTATGTTTGAGATGTTTTCAGTGGGTAAATTGCCCCAATTTGTTTTTTCCTCTAAATCTTTCTTTGCCACTTCTTGAGTTATCTGACGGTATATAACCTTTATCAATTCTTTTTTCCCTCATGTTGCATCTCTTTAACTCTTGAAAATCACAGCTTGTCCCAGAATGCTTGCTACAATTTTCTCCTTTATTAAAGCTACAATAAACCATAATAATGCATCATTTTACCAATCAACCTTGCCACTTGATAAAAATAAAGTGAAGCCAGTCTCTGTTCTTAGACTTTGGGTTTGGGTCTGACCAGGAGATCTGGCAGCTCTGCAAATATATAAACAACAGGCTGTGACCTTCAAGTAAACACCACTTACTATCACTAGGATTAGTGCAATATCTAAATCAATGATGAAAACTGGTCTTTTTAATTGCCACAATTTGTTCACTAAGCTGTCAAAGTGATATAAAAAAGTCTTTTTGGATATTAGACTAGTTGGCAGGCAGCAGAAGCTGCAAGTAAGGTATCAAACTATGGAGAAAAATGGCCCTGTTAGATGTTACTGGCTTGGAAATTTTTCAGCCCGTGCCAATAAGTCAGATATCTTCCTTTATCCCCCAGCAGATGCAGTTACAGTGGTAGGAAATAGTCTTTGACCATCTTCTTGAACTACTTTTCACTGTTCTGCCTTCCTTTGCTTATTAGAGAGAATGGAATCGGTGGATTAGTTACTCTTCTTGTCCTTCTTGTGATTGACAATGTGGATGGAATAAAAATGTTGTTTAGGAAGGGAGGCAGTGTCTGTGGTACCCAAGCCATCGTTTGATGAAAGAAAAATAGCAGGACTGTGGTGACCAGAAAATCTGCCTGGGACTGGATTTCAGAGATTTGTTGGTTTGTTAACAGGATGTATCACCTTTCACATTATCAGCCTGGCTTCACCCACTCAAATCTGTTTGCGGACAAATTCTGAATGAACAACTTATATCAGTTAGGGTAATTTTTTACAGGGTTACATGGTTCTAATTTAAATATCCCAATGTGTCAGTACTGCATTACACAAAATACATTTTGCCACACTACTGATCTGCCCATTTGTATTTTTAATTATAAATTTTCCAGGACTACATTTTTATGTAAACTGTTCATGCCACATTAAAATGGCTGTGAATTATATACACTTAATTCTTTATAAAGAATATACTACATCCCTCTTTCACATGCAGCATGAATTCTTTTAATTTTCAGTTCCCATCTGGTTCAATGGGAATTAGAACTTTGCAACCAGAATCAAATATACTGTGTTAAATTTGGTTTTCTAAACTCAGTAGCAATATTTTTATGCTCTACTAGTAAACAGTTCCTGCCACCTGCTAATGTATTTTAAATTTTGTTACAACTATAAATATTTCATACAAATGTTTTAAATGTTTTCATCTTATTATTAATGATTTACAAGCTCATTATTTAAAAGAAAATGCAAAAGAAAGAGGCATTATAAATTGACTTAGGATTATCGTGACTTTTATGTTTAATGGTGAGATTCTGTACGTTACAAAATTTCAGTCACTTGTCTAAGGAAACCGTGTTCCTTTGAAGTCTGCTTTCCTGAAGTCAAAGATTATATATTGCTTGTTGATTGAGAATTTAAAACCTAAGCATGGAGTGATTCAACTGTTATAAAGATTAGATAAAGAACTGACCATCACCCACATTGCTTCTGACACCAGTTTTACTTCCCACAGGGCATCTTACTAGGTGTTAGGCAGACTGGTTTCTTTCCTCCCTAAAGTAACTGAAGATAGGAACTCTCCTTTGATGAGCACAGGCAGATTATGTATTATACATTCAAGCTCATTGTTGACCTTTACAGATGCATAAATGAAAAAAGCAGCTGTTTGAATTGCACTTTTCATCCCCTTGTGATTCAAAATTGGGATGCCATTTAATACATGCTTATTTAGTGGCAGTGATTTGTCTAGGCACTTTCTAAACACTGAAGAAGAGACAATCCTTCCTAGAGGATCTTACAATCTGTGAGAAGAAAAAAAAGGGAAGCAGAGGTTAAGGACCAGAGAAAAACAATGGAGACAGTTATACATGGTATTCCTCTTCTCTTCGAAACAGCAGTGGGCTCATGAACAAATTACTGAATGTGTACACATTAGTATGTGCATTTGATAACTTCAAATGCTTCCTGCCACGTATTATTCTAGTTCTCAAAGATTCTGATCTTTGCAAAGTTTTGCAAGACTTTTCTCTCTATATACATGTAACCATTTTGTAAATATTGCCGTAGGAAATGTCAGTAGTGTCCTACGTGGCCTGCTTGTTAAATCAAGAAGATGCTTGTGAGAGGTAACCTGGTGGGCACTGTGTGGCTGAGGATACCAGTGCCATATGGAAGGTCTGCATGGATGTTCTCCTCATTTTCCTGGGGCTGCAGGACAGCCAGGCCTTCCTGGCATGAGGAGAACTGCCAGGGTTTGGTACTTTGGTAAGAATGAATGCTGAGGGTGGATTTCAGGTGTATCATTGGAGAGGCTCGGAAAGCACAAGCTGAAGTGGTTAGAAAAGAGTAACTAAAAAAAAATCAAGTGAAGAAAATACTACTGAATTTGTTCCCATATATAAAGCACCTATTTAGCCTGCTGTGTTATGTAACATGGCTAAATAATCCTTCTCACTGCCCCAAGCAAGTGTTCCTGGGGACTTGTGGTCTAATCACTGGATTTGCTCATCCTGGAAACAGTGGGATGCTGTCTGACCTTTATTTCCCAATGACATAGCACAAATATTTATTTAAATGCCACTTTTAGGCTAAAAATAGGATACCTTGTTATGGTAGAACATGCAAAGTTAGTATTGCTCAGATGTTGCCTTCATAATGCGGGCACTTTGAGCAAACAGGGTTGGAGACATTGGTGGTGATGAACAGTCACAGTAGTGTCTGCTACACCTCTTTGTGTAAAGTGGGGTCTAATATTTTCTTTTTAGTCTCATACAGTAACATTCTCAGTGGATCATCTTACTGAAGTGCAAAGGTTGGAAACCCAGTGAAATTGTTAGACTTTTTCCAAAGGTACATTACAGAGCCTCCTAAGCTATAATAATAGGAATCCGAAAACATGGGAGGGTGACCAATTATACTTAAATCTGGTCAGTATTTTATTTTATGTGGTTGTACTCTGGCTATTTTTTGACTTGTTTGGATCATACTGGCTAAGCGTTCCTGTCCAGTAATACTCATTTTACCCCAACCAGCTATTTAAACCAAGTATATGCTGGTTTTGCTATTGAACAGGAGGACAAGCACTTCCATTATGGTTACTTGTTTTGTGGCTTTTGGTACCCACCCATTTATTTTGGTTTGTCCTAATCTATATTTATCTATGGATGACAAGATGAACTTGAAAAAAGAACAAGTTTAAAGTTGCATACCAGCTCCCAGGATGTAAATCATATTGGGCTTTCAGCTCTTTCAAGCTTTCATAAACAGTGCTTGCTGAAAGACTGAATCATATTTTTCTGTGACTTTAGTTCATGTCAAGCATTTAACTTTTAACAACAGTGGTCAGTTTCCTGATGTGAATGCATGACACTGGCCCCAGAGACTTCAGCTTTCTTTAGCTGTCATCATAACAATTTTTCTTTTTAAAGATATACTCAGAGAAAAATTAGAACTGGGCTAAAGGCTTTGAAAGTAGTTCAGACCACAGCGGTCCTAAAGCAATGGTCTGCTTGCAATGAGAGTGGAAACTGTGGGCAGAGCCCTGCTCAGCTTGTTTTAAAAAAATAAACTAACATATTAGAGTTAGTTAATGGCATACCAGGTCTGGGTAGTGGTAAAGGCAAAGGCTGACCCCTCTTACACTGTTTAAAGGACTAGATTGTCACCTGTTTATATTAAAACTTACTGGAAAGACATAACAAGAGCTGGTGAAGAGCATGCTGTGGGATTCAGTGCCTCACAGGGGAGCTGAAGTAGTGCAAGGATTTTATTGTGGAATCCTCCTCCTGCTTCTCCCCTTAGGGGAGAAAAGCTCTAACTCAAACAGGAATTATTTCAGGCAGGACTTGTGGTCTCTGTTGCACAGGGAGGTCAGACTAGTTTATTACAGTGGTTCCTTCTAGCCCTATATTTAAATATACAAAAGGGAGCACAGGAATACATTAGGCATGTTTGATTTTCAGATCTCTCCATTACCTCTAGGGGCCCCTCGCAAATTCTCATCTGCTCTTTGGTTTTATTATTTTTTGAGAGTCTCCTTTAAAACTCTCTCTACACATTTTCCAATTATTTTATATGGATCTAGGAGGGAAATGTCATTTTCCCCCTTCACATGTCAAAGGTCTGTTTGCAAATTGCCTCTCCTCCAGGAAAAAGGGGATAGTGGTAAGGCATAGTGGTAAGGCACCTTTCTTCCCCAGCTTTTCTTTCTTCAATGCATCTCCAAAAATGCAAATAAAATGGAAATGGGTGGTAGAGATTGATTTTGGAGTATTTAGTAGTTAAACTCATTGCTTTTTTTTTTCCATCTGAGTCACAAAGATGTCCAGTTATAGACTTTTTTGAGAGCTTAATACAAAATCTGTTGAAACTGATCAAAATATGCCCAATAGCTCAAATCTGTGTGACACCTCAGATGAGTGCAGAATAGGAGTAACTCACCTTCCAAAAAAATGCACCTCAAACAACAAAAATCTCCAAGCACACCAGCTGAATATCAATACAAACATCTTAACTTTTTGTACTTCTAATATCATTGGATTTGGTGTAATTGTTTAGGATTTCAGGTTTTGGAAGAAAAATCTTATAAATGGATATAAGCAGCAGGTTTTTTTGGTGACTGACTTGAGACTTTAGAAAATGTCATTATGAAGAAACTTGAGCAAAATATTTCATTATTACATTTTCATTATTACTTCCTTTGCAGGCTGCAAAAATGAAGGCCTAGATCATATGTGCTAATGAGAAATCTAATGCAGATTTCTCTACTCTTACAGTTCTTACTTACTATTCACATTTCTCAGTCTTATTTAGAGATCCAAATTTATTTATTTTGTCCACATTGAAAACATTACTCTAAGTGACATGGAGCCAGGTTTATCATCTTGCAATTCCAAAGTAACTTCACTAAATCACTGGATTTGTTTTGTCTATGTGGGAACAGAGTTTAGCTCATAATATCCAGTTTTCAGTTTTGGAGCTATCATAATAGTAACTAATCTACCTCCTCATGAGGAGGTCAATTTATTTTGAGCGGATGAAAGGACACCAGTACAGAGAAGAGCTTCTGCCTAGTGTATAAATAGATCTAGCTTGACAGTGTAACAATAGTTCTGACTTTGCTTTTGCAAAGGAAATCCAATAAGGGAGGGAGAAGACTGGGTTCTCCAATGTGCTCATTTAGTAATCAAACATTTATATAAAGACATCTCACTTTATTTTAAGTCATGTTCTCATATCTATTTTTTTTCTGTCTCTTTAGAATATTTTATTCTACAATTTTGTGCTTGCTGCTTTTTCTTTTCATCTAAGGGTTCCTCCAATGCTGTGAGGTACAGTGAAGAGTTTCAGCAGTTCCTTTCACCATCATTGCATTAGCAGATTTCATTCTCAGAACAATTACTTGGCAGCATGTGGCAACAAGTCACATCTGAAACCTTTTGTCTCTGAGTGGGTTTGTCAGAGAGAGTCACTTCTGGTCTTGACTTCTGCACTGTATTTGGCAGTTGAAAGAGTTAGCATTGGATTGGGTTTGGTCTCCTTTTCTGACAGTGCAGCAAAAGATTTGATTGTGGTATTTTGTGGGCACTGTTTTTGAAGTGTTATTTCTCAGTATGCTAAAATTTGCAAAAAAGATTACTCACCCAGACTTTTAAATTGCTAGTCTATTATTTCTAATTTTTATTTCTATTTGAGTGAGTATGTGAGTGTGAGTGAAGCACTTGTCCTCTGGGCCTCTGTAAGACTCTCTGAGCTGTATGGGCCCCTGCCAGTGCACCTCAGGAGGAACACCTGGTGGGTGTTGGCAGTCCCAAAGTCCAAGCCTTGATGGCTCAGGATCAGGGTTTCCATGGATCAAACAATCACATGTAAATGTGGGCTGCAAGCACACAAAGCAGGCAAGCTGCTGGGCAAGTGAGATTTCCATCAGAAATCTGTTGTTGAGATGAGGATCCTTCCCCATTTTTTTCAAACTTATTGTACATACCCTTAGAATGTGTTAGTAGTGATAAATTGGTGTTTTCTCCCAGAAACATGTTTCACAGGAAAATTTCTGAGCAATCATCATTATAATTTATAAAGCCTTCAAACCAGGCTACTCAGGAGATTACCTGTGGGTTTGTGCCACCAAAGAGACGAATGGAAACGCCTGACCTGCTCAGCCCCGGTTACTCCATCTCTCCCCTGTAACGCTGTTCCCGTGTCCTGGACTGCTGACATCCATCAGCCTCTGGGCATGCTGTGCATTTGAATGAACACTGTAGAAGCTAGCATGGTCTGAGAGTGTGAGACTGGAACCATAGAGGCTTTCTGGGTTGGGAGTAAGGAAAATTTTGGAGACCAGGCCAAGGAGTTGTAGTTTTGAACTACTACTCTGCAAGTCATGTGGCTTTATTTTAGTGTGAATCAAGGCAGCTGTTTGATGAGAAGGCTTTGTGTGTACATAGACACAGAATTCACAAAGTCACTTAAAATCCTTTTAGTATGGTATAGTAGCTTATAGTGAAAAATATTTTCCTTTATAAAAATGATTGAATGCAACCCCTGAATAAAATTGCTAAGAACTTCCTTCAGTTTCAGTAGGGACTGGACATGAAGGATCAGCCCTAGGAAACAGATCTGATGAGTAAGTGTGCATCCCTTTTGCATAGTCTGCTTTCATGTCACAAGACAAAATAAACAGAGATACCACAAATTGCTCAGTCTGTCTCTCTGTTTAGTTTTGTTGAGGTAATGCTTGTTCCAGCCTTCCTAGCCAACTAATTTCCCATTGTTTTTTTTTCTTGCACTTCCTTCTGCTTTTGATCTTCTTCCAGTTAACATCCAGTTCTGATATGGAAAAATGATTCCCCTCCATAGGTGGCCACCCACAGCTTGCCATCGGCCAGCAGAGCTGGTCACCCATCCCCAGTACAGCGTCCTCTGGGGAGTAATTGTGCAGAACGATTTGAACCCAGCCCATGAGCAGTCCCTGACAATTGTGGCTGTGATATTGCACATGAGTGCAGCGTTGAGACAAGTATTTTCCTTTGTAGGTGAACATCACAGGCCGGTTTCTGGCTGTGCCTGGCTGGCCCTGGGGCTGAGCTCAGGCAGAGGCTGTGTCTCTTGCGGTGCCCCCCGCGGGGAGCCCGCTCGGCGCCAAGGCACAGCGGACAGTGCCATCTGCTGCTCCGCGCCTGGAAAACAAACACTCTCCAGCGGGGTGGGGACGCTTCCGTGCCGCTCTCGCCACCGCCGGGGACACTGGTGGGACTCTGTGCTTCCCAGTCGTGCCTCTCTGCGCTGGCTGTGAAGGTTTTGCATCGCTACTGAGGGTGAAGGGTCCCGTGGCAAGGAAGGCTCCAACATCAGCAGCTCTGTAGGTGTGGGACAGATGATGCCCTGCACAAAACAGCACCATCGTCCTTTAGAACATATTACAGGCAGCTGTCACTGATGTCGGTGGTAGTTCTTCAACCTGTTTTCCTGTACAAGTTGACTTGCTGGGGGTATTCAGAAAGGCTGGGAAGCTTGAGTGTGTGTTGGAGCTAAGTACTGGTGGAATGACCAGGAGAATTTGGAGGAAGATTTTTGTAAATTCAGGATTGGACAGAAAAGAAATTATGATCTACCATTGCTGATCCCAGAGGTTAAAGCCTCAAAAGTTACTTTAATGCCTCCTATTCATGTATCTGCAGTGCAGAACAAGCTACTCTGGTAGAGGTTGTACATCCCAGACTGCATATTCCTCAGCTGTAAAGAGATTCTTGTATTTTTTTTATCACACAGGAAAGTTTGAGTCTTTCCTAATCCTTTCTTCATAGTTCTGTAGCCCACCTTTTGCAATCTCATTCTTAGTCCCTCTAGAATGAAACTGCAATGCCAGCAGTTCGCAGCACCTTGTAAAATCTTTCCCAGCTTTTCCAAACAGGGAGCTTTTATCTACTTGCCTGCCACTTGAGCAATGACTTTAACTGCTTAAACTGGCTGCTTGTCAAATGCAGCTTAAAAAAGACAAAAAAAAAAAAGGGGGGGGGGGGGGGATGTTCAGCTTGTGTGAGAGGTTTTGTTGGTTCTTTCACTAAAAGGAAAAAGAATTTTTAGAATAATATAGAACATTATTCTAATAGTACTATAGAAGTACTGTTATGGGTGGGTTCACACTGCACATCACATTAAATTGTCTGCCTATTGGAATATTGTCTGCAAATATGGAATTGCTACATGTTAGAGAGAAGGTGTTTTCTCTCAGTTTGTGTAAACCTAGAAATTAAATGTAGAAAAAATTTGGTTGGACACTCAGTGTCCAAGTATCAAGGAATTTTTCCTTGTTATACAGATTTTAATTCTTTGCCTTATCCTTTTACTTCTCTTGATAGCCTTAGTCTTTTCTTCTAAATGGGGAACAGCAACATCCTAATTTCCGTGGCAAAACCCCATTGTTAACCTTCCTTAAACAATGGTTTTCCTAGACCAAGAAAGAGTGAGAGCAGTGCCTGTGTAAATTGCAATAAGTGGTTTTGCACTATAAATCAAGCAATCAGTGAAATTGAGTTCTTGGCTTGAAGAGCCAAAAGGTGGGCTCGTTTTCCTGAAAAGCATCACTACCGTCTCCAGAGGTGTAAATCTTCATCATATTAAATTGCATTGGAGCCAGTGGGGCATGGGATAAGAGAGGAGAGATACCTACCAGGAAAAAGGGAGCTCTGCCTTTCTTGCCCACCATGGCCTAGTAGGAGAACATTTTCCTTGCTGAGTACAAGAAACTTTCTTATACCTGCAGTCAGATGTGCTGTGCAATATTGTGGTAGTAAGACCATATCCATTTTTCTGTGTGACTTTAATCTCACAAATATCGAAACACAGTTTTTTCTCTTTGGAAAAATTTTGAGGTGTTCTGTTACTTGTTTGATATTTTGGGTGAAGGAGGTTGATTTTGCTTTTACTTGACAGGAAGAAAATCCAAAGGGGATATACAGTGACATCAAGCACTAGATGTTCATATGAATGACCATAAGTTAAAGACATCATATAAAGAACACCCCAGACTGGGTTTTAATTATGTCTTCATATATTCAGTATAACCAACATTTATGCTGTGTTGCTGTATCACTGCAAAGCTGTTGATATTTAAATTTCTTGTTTGCCTAAGCATGAATGAATTCAAAGGTCTTTCTAAATCATCTCTAAGACTGCAGAAGCATTAAAATGCACAACTCTACCTTTTTTTTATTTATTATCATGTGTGGTTGTACTTTAAATCTGCTCTTCAATGCAGCAGCCCCCCACCTTCTATTAATGGATTCTTCAAAGTGCTTTTCATTGAATGTATTTGTAGTTTGCTCTTTCTGCTATATTTAATGCCTAATTATACCTAATATTTAAAAATGAAAATGCTACTATTGGACTGATAATCCTTGAAATGGGAATGAGAGCTACCTAGTGCTCAGTTATGGAAATGAGGATTCTATTTATTTTACATGTGTTAGAATGATCAGAGGTGCTTAATTTCGATTTTTCTCCCATCTGAAGATATACCATATTTTACATGTGTTTGTAAGTGCACACATTTATAAACAAGAGTGGTGAAGCTGAAATACACTATTACAAATGCTGTGACCATTTTCTTTTCTCTTTTGTCACATAATACATAGGACTAGCCAGAAAATGATCCTTTGTCCTAAAAGAGTCAAGCTTTTGAAATTTTTATTAATGTGCAAAATACAAATGGAAGAGCAGGTGCATGCAGTGTGCCTCAATCTCTCCTGTTGGAGTTGTTCCACTTGGCATAAATAATTGAATGTCCTAGTGGCCATGGGCAGGGGGGGATAGAGCAAGTGAGCAGAATGACAGCAGAGCCCAGTGACCAGAACAATCATCTGGGCTGCAGGGAAACCCAGGCTCAGTTCCTGCCTCTGAATCATGAGATGATGTTTGTATTTCTTGAAGGAATGTCCTAATCACTAGGCTGAAGACTACTTTGGAGCTGCTTTCACTCACTTGTATGTGTGTGATAATTGGGCATCATTTCCAGTCAGAGGGTTATGAGGACAAACGTTTCTGCAAGAGTTATTATTTTCCAGTGGGGAAAAAGAGTTTTGTCATGTTTTTGGCCATATCTGGTAATAAATAGGATTTAGAATATTAGCTAGTCATGGTTTCCAGTGTACATCAGTGTTAGTCAAACTTAAGATAAATACAATTAAATAACTTATAGGGGGACTAGAACCTGAGAATTTAATTTGCAAGAATAGGGTATAATATCATCTATTTCCTACAGCTGCTTAGTTTCTAAATTTGATATCTTAAAACTGTTGAAGTTCCTATAATTTCAGATAAAATGTCTTTCCACAGGCAAAAGATAATTTTTCATAAGCTTTTAAAAAACTAATAAAGTAGTAATCTACAGTATTTTATTATTTAGAACCCTAGCCTTGGGGATATGATTTGCAAGGATTTTTTTTATATCTCAATTCAGGGTGTACATGTGAGCAGCCTGGGTGAATATATCTGTCAGTCTTTTCTATAGGTTTTTTCTTTCTACCAAATGCTGTCTGCATTCAGTCCATAGAAACACTACCACCTCTTTAAGTGGTAATGCTCCCTGCAGAGTTTTTAGCCTGTAGGAGATATGATTAGGGGGTGATAGTGTTAAGCACTCCTCCTGTATCTGCTGGCCCACTATGATAACCTTAGGGTTACAATGCATGTCTGACAAATACAATTCCATTGTGACTAGCGCCTTATGGCAATTTAGGAGGCTTATTCATCATTTTACAACAGACTTCTGTCAGGGATTTTGCTTATTTGCCCTTCACTGGTGTACAGTAGTTGTAGGTTTATCTCTAGGAGTCCAGCCCTAATAACCAATAACAAAGTGCTTAAGCTCTAAGCTTGTGAGAAATGGACTTACATTATACTCCAACTGCACCTTAGCTCTCGGCTGATAAGACAATGTGTCTTTGAGAGAAGGAAGGATTTGTATGAACCGATCCTTTGCAGTATGGTGTATGCATCAGTAGAAGATACGGGGAAGTACATTGTGTTCTAACCATCCAGATCCCAGCTTTTTACATATAAAATGCATCCTTGCTATCATTAGAAATGTTTCCTTTAAAATATGAAAGCGAAGAGATATCTTGCCTTGGAAATTGCACTACAAAGTTGTTTGTAACGATGGTGTGGGATTTGGAAGAACTGAGTTACTTTTGATGAAATCCCCATGATTATGGTTTAAATTACACAGATTTATTCAAGGAACAACAGAAGTTTTTTTTTTATTATTATTCAGATTCCTGCTGGGTTCTGGATATTAATTAGGTAGTGGTTCCAGACGAAATCCAGGAGAGAGGAAAAAAAAAATGCTACTCACATTTTAATAACCTAGAGAATTTTAAGTGGCTAACCATATTGTTTACTATATATCAGTCTGAAGAATAAAGAATAAAAGCACATGAATAGGCAGGCACACAGCATGGAAGAATAGCACCATACACCCTAGCTAAAGAGCATTGTATATTCAAGGTTTAGATCTTCCACCCAGCAGATTTAGAGCGTGAGGGGGCAACATTTGAGAAGTGTGTACTGAACAAACACAAACATGAGGATTGCCTTTTTTCAGTTTTAAGTGTGAAAACATTAGCTCTCCCTCTATGCCTTTGAAGTCTTCTCTTTCTAGCAAAGCTCTGGCAGGAGGGAGGTCTTTCAATTAGTTTCTCACCCATAATGATTTCTTTGAGAAATTTTAATCAGGTTTTCCATCACAGAGTGCATTTGTTGCTGGTACTTGATCTCTTGGCCAGTTGAAGCTTCTGTGGTCCTTTGTCTCTTGAGCAGTTGGGTCTTTTATAAACTTTCTGGAGTAGTTATTAATCATGGAACTTTTCTACCTTTTTTGAGGTGTAAAACTACACAAAGAAAAATACCAGTGTAGTGACATGAGCTAATTATCTGCAATGTTACCAAGATAAGAGATAGTATGTTAGCAGTAATGCCTACAACAGTGTAATTACTTTCTGTTTCCATTATTTTGTAGTAACCACATAATTAGCTCACTGTACCAGAAGCTGTCTGCTTTTTATGGCAACCTGTACTGCTAATCACTAGAAAAGTTTGTGTAAATGATCTGTAGCCTTCACACTCATGGAGTTGCACCAAATAATTTGAAGGGGCAGCTGTAGGCTGGCCCTTCTGCAGAGGTAAGGAGTGAGAAAGAAGACTGACAAAACTGTAGGAGCAAAAGGAGTGAAACTCTCACTACAGCTTCACAGAAATGTTTAATAAAGTCTTAGCCACTTCATACAAAGTATACATGCTTGTCCTTAGTCTCTTGAATCTAGTCTACATTAAAGAATTTTTCATGGCTCAGTAAGTGTTGATTCTCTTAAACAACATCATTTATTCTGACTCTTTGAACTTCAAAGGGGATGCTTTCTTATAAAAGCAGAACTTCAGGAAGGAAGGGGCTCAGCAGGGCTAGGTTATTCATTATGAAGGAGACCTTCTTTGGGGCGTTTTTCGGGGATGACGTGCTCTAGCAAGGAATTCCTCTGTGATGCTTGGTAGATGAGTTACCTGTCTGTTCCTGCCTATTGCAGTTCCTGTGTCAGTGGGAAGGACAAGTCACCATTGCACCAAGGGTCTGTCAGAGCTGGGGCTGCCACTCCCACCAGGGAATGCCCCCAGGGGCAGAAGTGTGCCTGGGAGAAGTTCCTGTAAGGAGGAAGCAGAGCAGAGCTGAGCTCTTGCCAAGCTCTGTGCTGCCACAGTGTTGGAATCCAGTAGGGACAATGCTACTGGAGGCAACAAGGCATAGCGAAAAAAAAAAAAAGGCACTATTATGCCTAATTATTTCTGCTATTTCTACTCCCTAAAAGCTGGCTTTTGGGGTTAAGAGTGAAGTCTATGTACACAGTATTTCAGACTAGCAGGAAAGAAAAAATACAAGTGTTGTACACATTTACAAGTTGGATAGGGAATTTTGTGCTCCTCTATTGCTCTCATCTCACCACAGCCTCTATTTAAGTACAAATTCACTAAATTTTGGGAATAAAGAACATGCTTTTTATCACCATTTCCTCCTACTTAATTCAAATCCTGTTGTCAGTTAATTATAGATGCTACTTTTTCAGATAATATTGCATGATTCAATGGAAAACAAAAAAGCTCTGTAAAAAGGGGTTATTAAATTCAACTTTAGATATTTGATATGGTTTTCAAGTACTCTTTATTTATTTGAGAAAAAGAGTCCTCTTGAAATGTGCTCTTTCTTCTTCCCCTCTGTGGCCTTGGAGCTGGTCCCTCTGAGTACTGCTCCTACATTAACTATTATGGTAAGTAGAGAAGATCAGGTGATAACATGAATACTCTTAAAGGATACCACCAAGACTTTAAGGCAGGCAGCAGTGCTACATGGCTGTAAGCTATACATTGCCTGATTTATTTATGTTTTTAATGCACCAGTAAAAACAAGGCATTCTTCAGCTCCTGTTTGATCCTTCATCCTGGTCCTGTCCATGCTGACAGCCCCCCCTCACTGCAGCTGCTATTCCTTGTGCTCTGTGAATTGCCCCGTTGTGCCAGCAAAACCAAGACCTCAGAATAGAAGCCCCCTCTGCGCTGCTGGACTGGTCATGCCAAAAGCCACCTAGGTTTAATTCCACTGAAACCAGTGAAGTTACACAAAGCATTACTTGGGGTCCATGCTAAGCCATTGCATTACTCATTGCTTTATAAAGCAGTTAGCATGTGTGTTTTGTCCCCTGGGAGCTGGGTGTGTTTGAGCAGGGGTTCTGTGAGGGCAGGGAAGGGGGAGACCCCCAGCATGAGCTACTCAAGCTTTTTCTTTCCCCTCAAGTGCTAGTAGCAGGCACTCTACCTTTACAAACAGAGGGGACACTATTGCTGGAACAACACATGAAGACAAAATAATTTACTTCCTTAAAAGCAAGATTATTAATATTCTGGGCACCTTATGTGTTCTGAAATTTCAGCAGATCATGATGTATACAAGATCTGTGTTTTTGCCACTGGCAACATTAAGAAGATTTAACTGGATGTCGCAAGTTCAAGTAGCGCAGCAAAAGAAAATTTATTCCAACGTGTCATTATCAGACATTGATTAGAACGGATTCCTCACAGCTAGAAGGGTCAGATTATATTTTGTTTGGGGGTAAAATATCCAAGCTGTTCCTATTTGGTTTCACAGACTAAGATCTCTGATTTTCTTCCTCTTGGAATTTGTTTCAGTATTCTTCTAATATAGCAAAATTTGTTGCTGAGTAAAATAATTTAAAGGCAGTCACCACTTTTACATTATTTCCTTTATATTTCAATACAGCTCTAGGACTTCAGGTTCAGTTCTCATTTCCATCTGTTGTCAGTGATCTGGTGGTGTTGAACAGATAAAACCCTGTAAGTTCCCCTGTGCTTGGCTTGGAGAGTGTCACATACCTATGTGGGTGCTTTTCTTTGCCTTCTTACCTACTTTCTGGATAAAATATTATTGAAAAGCGAAGAAGAGAAGGTAAACATACTGGAAACTCTGTGAAGTGTCCTGTGTCTGGAAATCTGGGATGTCAGGCTGCAGTAGTGCTGGGGCAGGGGGGATTGATATTCATTAGCTGCAGACCTTTCACTGCCTTTCAGACCAGCTTGCAATGGTGTGGGGATCTTATTCTGCATTTTCCTATTGATTTAAAAAATATATTATAATAATTTGGCAGAGCAATAGAAAAATGTCAACAAAATCCATGGGTTTTAAAAAGTAAAATATTTACAAACTGTTTGCAGATGGTGACTTGAATACTGCAAATATTTGCTCTACTTGCAAATTGGCTACTTGAATACTCTGCAGAAAATCACATGAAGCTACATAAAACATGGGAGAATGCATGCAATAGTTTGATGTATTTTGTTGCATTTATAAAGATATAAACTTTATTTTGGATAGCACAAAAGAGTGAATCAATAAGGGGCTGTCCTTTCTCTCATTACAGCTGATTCAGGATCAGATTCAGGAGGACAGGTTCTAGTGGACAATGAATAGGCTGAATTGGCCTCTGCATATTCCAGTGCTCCGTTTCCAATAGATATGTGTTTGGCATTTCTGTTTGTTATAGTTACTGGTTCCTCCATAAAGTTGCCATGACAGATAGTTTAAGAATTCGGGTTGAGAAAGAGATTAAAGTTTTTTGAGCCATCTCTGAAACAGTTTTGAACATCTGCATTTAATCAGCAAAAGAAGAAAAGAAGTGTCCTTCAAAATATCAGACCTGCCACAAACAAGTTAGTTATCATGTTTATCTTTGTATTAACTTTACAGAGCTGAAGTAATGCTGATCTGGGTTACAGTCTTAGAAGAGATGATTTGCTTTTCTATGATATTTTGGACCAAGAGAGCCTGTGGATGTTGATAGCTTTTCACTGCTGAGGTACTTCATAAAGACTTACACGATTACATGGGCAGAATGAGTTACACATTTAGAGGAATGTTGCTCTTATATCATCTGATATAGGTCTTCATTCGCCTTATCATTACATAACGAAGAATAAAAGTATTGTTTCTCAAATTTAGAGAAAAGTGATCAATATAGGTGCAGGCTGTCCTCTATATTTTTTTTTCTGAAAAGATGCTTGAAAAGTATAGTAATGACTGCCTTTAAAGTGTATATCTGTAAGTATTAAAACACCTTGCTTGCAGACTATTAACTTCCTTCCACAGGGCAGAAAGCCAGCACTCAGGCCTAATAACAAAGTGAGATTCGTTTCAATATGTGTTTTTAGGGAGTTGTTTAATTGCAAAGTTGACTCTTATTGAAAGAGAACAATGAGAAAACAGGGCAGTTATCTGTAGTCTTGCTGGCCATTCTCCTAAACCAGCAATTATACCACTGCTGATACGCTAAGCTAATCTGCATTTTAATTTGTGTGTTTGAAAAGTACACGTTTGGATCCGGGACATTTGTCAGTGTGTTGCCTAACTGTGGCTTGGCACAGAGTGCCTGGCACTGCCGTGGTGCTAATTAATCAGCTCCATGGGAGGCCAAGGTGGTGGCAGCCTCCATGACCTCGGTGACTGTTCCCCGCTCACCGGCCACTCAGGGACTGTCTGCCCCAGTGGGGAGAGCTCACTGCCTCTGGCAGATGCAGAACAGAGGCCAACAACCTCTCACAAACCAGTTAGTTATTCCCCCCAGCTTCCTGGGAATAGCCCTTCAGCCTGCCTGGAGATCAGTTCATAGAGGGCACAAACTCTCTTTGTCTCAGGTGACTTAGCAGAAAGCTGTGAAAGCCTTCCTCACTGACACAACCCAAGATCCCTTGTCTTCCCACTTACCAAGTAAATGATATCAAATGAGAATCTACCACAGGTCTCGAGGAACTCTGGGTAATGTCTGAGGTCAGTCAGGGAGGGCAGTGTGAATGTTGGGGTTCAGTGCTGCTCCTAGTGAAATTGATAGCATTAGCCTTGAGAAGAGTGGGATTTGATTTAGCTCTAACAGAGAAAGCCACCTGAGGAGTGCCCAATGGATTATTGCTGCACATGTCCTAATTAAAGGGTGGAGTGGAGCAACTGAGTCATTGATTCACTAAGGCTGAAAACAACCTCCGAGATCATCGAGTCCAGCCTTTGATTGAACACAATGGTGTCAAGTAAACCATGGGACTAAGCGCAACATCTAGTTGTTAAACATGAGGGTTTCAATAGTTCTTAATCAGACTTCTCCTTTGGGAGCTAAAATAGGTAAACTTCTGTGCTAAAGGCAAGATGGCTTAAAAATCTCTGCTTATTTTAGGAGTAATGGGAATGCAAGAAAAGAGCTAAGTATATAGAGTTATATAGCTATGTGCATAGTACTGTTGGGTGATACCTCTAGAGGTGTATGTGTATATTAGTACAAAGGCTTTTGCGTAGAGTAGAAATGAGACAGAAATCTGTTGAGAAATCATAAAATTTCACACAAAGAGCTCTCCTCTAAAAGTGAAAACAAAAGAGAAAAAAGGTTAACCCCAAACTTTTCCTAAAAGATGTCTTAAAGAAGATTAGACAAAGCTCTTTCATCGTTGGGAATCCTTCTAATATGCAAATGTAGTTGGAATAAGTATTGGGTAAAAGAAAAGTAGTTTGATTAATGGAACCTGTCCTTTATAGTTCTGTTGCAATGTGCAAGGCTCTGTGTTGTGTCTCTGTGTGTGTGTGTTTCAGCAGTAGCATAAGCATGCTGGCAAAAGCCACTGCCAAGTCTCATTAATTGCAACTCCCGCAGACTTATTCAGCCATAGCTCTTATTTGTGGTGTAGTTTTACATTAATTTGGGATGTGAGTTTCCTTTAAATTTCAAACTGCATAGAGCAAAGTGTATCCTGTTTAAAGGAAGGAAAAAACAGAAGGTGGCTGGATCTAGAGAGAAGCAAGATGATTTATGCCTTAAATTCATTAGGATTACTATATGGTCTCATTTTTGTTGACGAGTGCCGTCCAAACCCCCCAATAATTTCATATCCAACATACTATTTCAGCCAAAGCTGTGTAATTGCCCAGTATCACAGGCATAAACGGCAGGAGGGCAAAGGAGTTCAGTCAAGACCCCCCAGTGTTTGTGTTTGGTATGAAACACTCCATACAAAAATAATGATTTTGGCTCCTTGAGCCTCCCTCCAGTAGTATGTTCAAAAACTTTGCCAGTTGTTGTTGTACTTTGTTCTCCAAGAGTACACTGTAGAAAATGCAGCTTCACTAAAGAGTGGCCAAAGGTTAGACATTTGTGGAGAAATATAGGATTTTTTTATATGTATGAAAGATTGGTACAAACACAATAATTTATTTTGAATCCTATTTCATGTGTGTCCGGCAAGGCTGAGCTGCCCAACGCTTCTAAAATTGTCATAATTCTTCCTGGCTTTGATTTCTGCAACCATTCTCTGAAAAACAATGACTGTTTAAGATATTTGTTAAGAGTCAGTAATGTTACTTTTATACATTAAAAAAAAAAAAACAAACCAAACCTGCCTTTCTGTAGATTTTCACCACTAAGTTAATATTATGGACTTTACCTGGATCTTTTAATTAAGCTTTCCTATTAATTGGAAGGTTTCTTGAAAGAAATTAAAATAAAAATTTCAAATTAAAACCGTATCTTTATGGCCAGTATTTCCTTTTTCACTTTTAAATTGAAACTATTAACCAGTGATGGACAAGTCATAATACAGGCAAGAAAAAACTTTGCTTGTTATGTTGGTATCACTTGGAGATTAGCTGATCTGATGGAGGGAAGTTCTCCGAGTGCACTGGGGGGAGGTAACAAAAGGTTTATATGGTAGGAAAAAAGCCTGTATTTATTGATCGTTCTGTCTGTCGTAGACATATGCTCTATATCAAATCAGCAGTCTCCTAGGAATTTCAGTATCCTGGATGTGGACACCAAAGTGCCTCTAATTAAAATACTTCTCTGAATGTATTTTGTTTCTATAGTTTGCTGTTTATTTTTAAACTACTAAAATGTGGCATATATGGAGCCAGTGCACATCAAAGTACTTCAAAAGATCCATTGTTTCTAAAACCAGTGACTTAAATTCTGATTTTATTTTATGTATGAGGAAAGCAAGACAAAGTTCTCTATAGATTTGGGAAGAGAACATAACTCATTCCCCTGAGCTAGCTGCTGAAAACACATACTTCCTAAGAAAAAACCAAAAGCAGAAACAATTCAAATAAGTGGGAGAGAGAAAGAAAGAGGGGACTGAAACTCTGACATGACTTTGAACTTTCAGGCCCTCAAATTGCAGCTCACACTGTTGTCAAACACAACTGCACAAAGGCAGGTTGGAAAGCTGTTGGGAAGGCTTGGGATGGCAGTCTGTATTTATAAGTTCTAAGGTCTGTATTTGACTTTTAAATGTGCAGAACATGTATATTTTATGTCATATATAGATAAATATGACATATATGTATAATAACTTGTTTATATATAAAAATATATATTACTGAGATTAGGAAAATAAGAAGTATTATCTGAGCTCTGCCCAACAGCCTGTGTTGGCATATCTTTTTCAAGCAGTGACTACTCTCTGATGATCCAGCAAGTGTTTATCCCATCTAATGGAAAATGAAGGAGTAACAAGATGATGCATAAAATTTTTCTCAGCCCATGGAGACAGTTGTTGGCCTATGTTTGATGTATGTGGATTGGCATGCTGTGCATGTGTTTGTCTTGTTGAGAATTATTTAAAACTTTGAGAATGGAAAATAACTCCAAGGATCTTGAGCTGAATTCCTTCAAGGAGTAACTTGACTAGAAAAAATCTCTTCCAGAGATTAATACCACGTTTATAAATTCAAGAGTGACTTATACTGGCATATGCCCTCCAACAAACCCCTGCGCAATTTCCACTGGAGTTTTTCCAGCTTTGATATGAAACATTGGCCTCTTATAGAGCACCTCCGGGTGTCCTTCTTGAGTAGAATCCTCTGTGAATGCAGGATTTGGGTAACAGCCAGAGGGTGAGGAATCCTCAATGTAAAACTCCTGTCCTGGCATGCAGAAGGGGCACCAGTGAATTGGGTCATCCTAGCTGCTCTTTGGGGTGCAGTGTTGGGGCTTCCTCTGCAGAAGGCTCCAGCAGCAGTGGGTTTTCAGGAGGAGATGGTAAACTGCCTTTGTTCAAGCTGCAGGGGTGTGGGTGAAATTTCACTGAAGTCAGCAGACTTTGGTTTGAACCTGTACTTTTTTGTCTTCCTAGGTAAGAGTTAAAAGAGATGAATATTGTTTATTTTTTTTAATGGGCTAGTAACTTGCTAAAAATAGGGTCATTACCACACAAGAGATCAGGCTCTTTTGCCTCTTGATCTTTTTTGATCTTGAAAAAGGTCATAAGAATAAAGGTCTTACTGGGGATAAAAGTCTTAAGAGAAGTTCTTTAGTGGTAATTTTTTATGTTAGTGTCTCTTTTTTTCCCCTCCATCTCCACTGAAGCATGGAGAAGAATAGCTTTAGTTAGGTTTGGGCTTTTTTATGTTGTCATATACATATACAGCAGACCTGAAAGCTAAATCTTTGTTTTCTGTTGGCTATGTATTTCTTCCAAGATCCCAGCTCAAGTGAGTGTGATATCTTTGTGGCTGCAAAACCCTAAGGGGGACCCCTGCATGCACTCAAAAATACAATTGCAAAAAGCTCATTCCTTTATACAGCGGATTACTTTTAGATTTACTTCGATGTGATCTGTACAGATTCCCTTCATCTAAGGGGAGGTCTGATTCTCTCAGCTGACTTACGCAGCCACACACCAAGAGAGCCTTATTTTGTGGAAGCCAAATCTCATTAATGGCAATCTGCTGCCCATCTTTTAATTAGCCAGAGAATTGGTGACACTTCACAACCACAGCAGTGGCAATAAAGTAACATTTTAATATAAAATAAGGTGAGATGTCCAGCAGAATAGAAAGCCTACATTTATCTTCATTAGTCTACTGCCTGGATTCTCATTTTATATGGGGAATTGTTGTATCCATGTTTATTATGGCACAATTAAACAAAAAGTTAGTAGTTTTAACTTCCGAAATATCTTCACCATTAGCTAACTTGGAGAGTTCAAACTGTGAAATCTTTCTTTTCTATAGAGTCTGCATTCCTTGGACTTAATGTAAATACTAACTGATCTTTTAATGAAACCATGTACCTTAAGAAGATTTATAAACTAGTTGCCAATATTTAAAGTTTACAGACACTGTTGTTTTTTGGCAAAATTTTCAGGTCCATACACTGTAGTGTGCATGGCTTGCTATTAACTAAATATTTTGTGGCGTACTCTTCCCATTTGTGTGTTGATTTTATCAGGTGCAGGAAAAATTGTATTATTTAGGTTGTACACTGCTTGATATAGGGACTTCTCTCCCTTTTGGTTTATACAACACTGTGTTCCATAGGGATTCATAAACTATTTGTGCTGCAATCATTCTCCACTTATTTCACTTTGTTTTATAGAATACATTTTATGCTGCAGTTTCAGCATATGTCTTTGTGATTCAGTAAACCTACCTAGTCCAGAATCAATACTCACATTTTCCTTCCCCATAATAGTAAAGGGCATATAAAATGCATGAGACAAAGTAAGCTCTTTCTAAAGATATAGATTAAAACTGAAACAGCACTTAGAAATGTGAAAAATTGAATGAAGAGCTTGGAGTCTGGGACAATTGTCTGTGATATAGAGGAAATATCGAAGACTGTCAGAGAGTATCAGAGCATGGTGACAGAAGCACTAACCAATGCCACTGCTCCACTTGTCTCTGATTGATTGCTGATGGATTGTTTATTTTGTCTACTGTTAACTCTAGAAGTCTTTTATTGTAGCAGTGCAGGGTAAAATGTACCTATAAACAGGAGCAACTTAAGTCAGTGGGAAATGACTGCACACTCTCGTTTCATGTGTGTCTTCCATGAACCATAACCTGTGAACGTATGAACGGTGTTGAGAGCTCTGAGCTCAGCAATAAATCCAGTGCTAATGGCATCTGAACTGGGATGTTGGGACTTATGGCAATCCATGTTGCCTCTATCATGGTTCACCTGTGCTAAGGTATGAATCAGATATGTGCTTTTCCTGAATTTTTGACTCACTCTAAAATACAATAGTGAAGAGAGATTCTGGTTTTGGAAAACTATAAAGATAATTTGTGGACTGAAGTCGTGCATTTCCTTAGAAGAGTTTGAAGGTGCTTTATATGATGAAACATCTGAATCCTTCCTGCTTAGCATAGGTAGTAAATATTAATGAAAAGATAAGTATGGCCATGACCATTGGATATTCTGGGTTACAACTCCATAATGGAAATTTTACAACATCCTTTCAAACTTAACTTTGCTATATACCTAATGAAAAATAAGAAATCAAATGGCAAAAATATACATTACAAAATAAGTAAAATATCAGAAGACAAAAGCATTTAGGTATTTATGATACTAAACTGGGGGTTGTGGTTCTTCTGAGTGGTTTCACTGCAGCCAGCATGTAAGGGAATCTGATTTTGTTCCCTTTCCAGGAATTAAAAAGAAACTAGGGCTATGTGAAGAGAGTTAGGTCTGAAGGGAAGCTGGTCTCCAAGAGTGGCCTGACCTGGTCATAGAAAGGTGAATTTCTATGGGGAGGGAGCACTCAGTGACATGGTGCTCATGCACAATTTAAAACATCATTTGGATACAGGTGTTGTTTTTAGTATGAGGGGCAAATAAAGGCTGGTTTTTATAGAGAAGAAACTTCTTGGAAAGTTAACTAATGCTCAGTTCAGCTGTCTCTGGACGTGACAGAGATGATGCTCAGTTGAAGATGTGCGTGCTGGTATAATTGAGGTTTTCCTCCAGTCCCCGAAATTAGAGTTGTTCCATGGCAAATATCCCAGAACAGCAGTCCACATCTTTAACTGAATGCTGTAGTTTATGACAACAGTCACTGAGGCAATTGCTCTTCTGCCTTATGACCATGATCAAAATCTTCTCTCTTTTCTCACATAAATATACACATGACCACCTATCAATTTTGCTTGTGTCAAGCTCTTACAAATATAATTAAAGAAACTAGGCAATAGTTTCAAGCAAAGATTAGTTACTCAGGATGATTTCTTTAAACTATCATCATACCTATTCTTTTTCTTGTAAAGCTCAGACCTAAACAAGCATCTTCTCATTAGATTTGTCAGGTATGTGTTGAGCCACAGAGAATGATAGTTTGCATGACAACAGGATATTTCCCTATGTGCACACTTGTATTCCATGTCCTACATACTGTGGTTTGGTATCGTCTTCCAGAGAGTTACCTCTGATGGACAGGATTAGGGGAAATCCTTGTTTCTTTGGTGATTTTCAAACACTATCAGACAATGATGCCAACTAAGAGTGAATTAATGAGATATTGGAGCCTGGCAAGTAGAAAGTGGCTTTAAATAACCCTGATTAGCCTTTCCTCAGTTCCTTAGAGCGCAGGCAAGGCTTGAGCAACAACAAAGACCCCACACTCACACTTTTTATTAGTTTGGTAGAAAAAGAGTGTGCTTTTCAGAGGGTGTTAATTAAAAGATTTAGGTCCATTCACACTGCCCATATCCCTTGTTTCATCTTTCCCTCCTTTTTGTGTAGTTTGTTTGCCGTGTGAGAGGTAGAACTGCTGTTATGACAGAAAATGTTGACTTTTAAAGAGTTCGCTCAGATCTTGTCTGTGAGAAAAATATAAGCTGTAATTGAGCATATGAGTTTCACTTTTTATGTGATGGCTTCATTAGACATGAACTTTTATTTTAAGTAATTTCAAATGTATTTCTTTTCAAAACAAGTTTTCACATCTTTTCTGTCTTTCTCAAGGGATATGTCCCCGACATCTTTGTAGTTGGTACATTTTGCCTGTTCAGTAAATAAATAATTTTTTTTTTTAAATCTTCAATCCCTTTAATGGTAAAGCTGTGCTTTTATAAACCTTAACCATGGTAAAATCACTGCATCAGCTGCTTCTAGTTATGTGAAATCCAGACTGTACAGACTGTGTTCAGCCAAGAAATTTTTCAGAATCTCAGAAATATATATAAATGGATTTCAAGTATCTAAAACTTGAGTAAATAATTTAATTACAAAATTATCTGCTGTATTTCAGGACTGTTTTTAAAAAATATTGGCATGTACCATTCCATACCTTTTTCCCAAATGAGATGGACTGTATTTGTCTGATTCAGCCAAAAATTCTTCAGCTTACCAGAAAACCCTTAAACAAAAATGTAGAAACAGGAGACAATAGAACACTCAGATTATTTTTTGTGATGGTCAAATTCTGAATCTGAATTGTAGTCAGTGAAGCCATGGGGATACGAGTGAATGAAAAATACATTAGATGTCATGTTAGTTTCTGGCTTACAAATTTATTTATTTTAAGGCTATATTTAGATATATGTGTCTCTAATGTGAAACTCATCATACATGTACAGAACATGTCTGGGTGCTGAGAAAAATCCTTTGTGCTCACCTTTAAAAGGGGTTGTAAAAAGCTAAGTAAGGGCTCACTCCCACTTGAGAAGTGTATGTGCTGGGTGTGAGACTGCTCTACTGCAGTGAAATGTGTAGTCCCTCTCTAATAGCTTTGAAATATTTTTCAGAAAATTGTTTGAGCTCCCCTCTCAGTATGGAGAGGTGAGGATACTGGTGGGGCATTTGGGAGGAAGAGAGGGAATTCTGGGCTTTTTTATTAAACAGGCTAATAGACAGTTAATTATTGCTGCATGCTTTCACTGGCAAACATCTACGGCACACTTTAAAAAAGAAAAAAGGGAAGGGTGATTGCTGCTTGTTAATGGACTCTGCTATTTTACAGCACTGTAGTCGAGCAGCCACCTACAGTTCATCCTTATGTTAATACTAACATTACCAATTTTAACATTATATGCCTCTTTCCACCGGCCCCTGTTGGAACCAACAGCCTACGGCAAGTGCTGTACTGCCTTTTACTTAATTGCTTCTTAAAGCTAACAGTGAATTACATTAAGTGTAATTTCATTGTCGTTGGATCTTGGTGAGTTTGAGGTGGCACGTTTGCCATGGGAGTTCTTTTTCTCTGGTTCAGTGGCTATATCCGGGTGGGATGCATTTCTCCTGGAGTAATCCAGGAGAATCTTTCCTTTGAAGAGGAACAGATGTAGATTTACATATCTGGAGGTCTCTGGCCTCTGATGAGATTAGTTGGTGTTTTTAAACCCTACTGGAAGGTGCATATTTAATAAATGCCTAAAGCAAGCCTGTGTGAAATGACTGGGCCCTGGGAGACTTTGAATGAGAGGAGAGGAGGAGATGTCAAGTTGCACATTGTGGTACCATCATAATCACTGCTGAAAATAGGCCAACACTTGAAATAACAAATAGATTCAGATTTGTTGTAAAAGCAGTAGAGAAAAAATGTACAAGGGAACTGCCTCAAAAGCATTTAGGTTTAAATTTCAACTGATCATTTTGTTTCTAATTTCCTAATAATCAGAAAGACATGAAAATGTAAAGGTTTAAAATCTGGCAATCTTCCCTGCCCCCTGCCAAATAATCTGTGCTTTTTTAACATGCTTATTTGAGGTAACTGCATGCCTTGCAATAGAAATTAGTATTTTTGCTTTATTGAAAGAGTGTATTTTGAGATGGAGGGGAAGGGCTTGTGGTAAAGCTGGAGATTAAATAAACTTCCATGAGAAAGAATAAGCTTATTTGACAGCATATTTCTGTTCTTTTAAACAGAAAATAAGTGTGAAACAGAAGTTAAAAATTCTACATCAAACACTTCCATTGGTGAGCTGTTCGCAGTGTAGCTATGGCATATATGCTACCATCATAAAAATACAGTAACACCTTCTCATTGCTGCTGGTTTGGATCCAGATGCTGCAACGATTTTTGATTGTACTCACAGCATTTGAAATTGTCCAGGGCTTTGTAAATGCCTCATAATCTCATCCCCCTTCCTTTCCTTTCACCTCTTTTCAATTTCTCACAAAATTTCTTTTTCTCTTAGAAGCTCAGCGTTTGTGTCCCACTCTGCTGCCTGCCTGCTCCAGCCCGTGTTGCACAGCAGGTTGCGTAGCACCGTTGCCTGAGAGATGCAGTGTGCTGGCAGAGCTGTTGCCCAGCCACCTTCATCTCCTGCCCATGCTGCCCCTGCCGCCCCAGGACATCCCTCTTTCCCCCCGAGTGTGACTACACCCTGTCGGGCCGCTCTCTCCTCCGCACCGAGTCCCCTGTCACCAGCAGTGCCATCTGATCCTTCCTGTCATGTACAGCACGGCTCCTTTGCTGCTCCTGCCCACGGCGTGGCTCTGCCACTGTCACCTACACTGCTCCTTTGCCACACCTTTTCACTCGCTTAATGTGTCTGAGAGCTCGCTCCTGCCCCACCGTCCAGAGATTCCTGTCTGTGCTCTGCCTCTACCGTTCACCTCAGTATTGCCACTGAAATGTCAGTGCACATTAAAATTTCTGGGGCTTGGTGTGTTTTATCATTTCAGGGGGCCTGCCATAGCTGGATGCCAAGAGGGGAGGGGGGCAACAGCCCTTCCAGAGGTACTCGAAGGTCTCAGCCAAAGCCTGCAAGCGACACTGTTAATCCCTCACGTGAAAGGGCAAAAAGCTAAAAGAATACAAGACTCTGCTGAGATTAACAGAGAAACAAACAGAGCCCAGTGTAACAAAAGAAGGTGCTCAGATCTGTAGATAAGGAGCTTTCTGAGGCCTCTGAGCAAGGACCCTGTTTAACTCCCTGCCGAGCACCAAAGGAGCTGCAGGGCTCAGGGACAGAGCAGCAGGAGAGATGAAACAGCAAGAGTTAAGACAAGGAGACTGTTCCCTGCCTGAACTGCATTTTTCAACTTCCATCTAAATTTTATTGTGTGGTTAGAACCAGTTCCTGTTCTGGACCTAGTTTAATTTCATTCTGGAAACGCGACCATCTACTATGTAGACACACTATTATTACTTTCCAGCATCTAGTGATAATTGCCCAGATGGGTACAAACCATATTTTATTGTTACTTTTGTTTGGTTAAACTTAGGAGAGGAACTGCTTGCCATCGGGCTGCAAGCAGGAAAGCACTTTATAGTGTTTGTAAGCAGTATCTCTGCCAGTGATGATGAAAGCAGCATAAAATTGCTTTTGGAGGAAATTTACTATTGGGCTGAAGCTCAGCCCAAGGCATATATATCATTTGTGTCCTTTTAAGCTTTATTTTTGAGGCCTAAGTGAGACTGATGGTACACTGGTGTAGATGTGGTGCAGTGGAAAATATTGCTCTGGGGACTCAGTCCTTGGCTATTTTTCAGGGAAAACTCCCAATTGTTTTCAATGTGCAAATACCACAAAGGCCTTATTTTGAGTCCTCTCTCATTAGATTGCAAAACTGTTTCAATTATATCCTATGGATTTCACAGGCATGTAACTTCCTGAACACCCACACTGAGGAAAGAAAAGTTTCATGTTTGGATCTCTGTTTTGCTAACATACCAGCAAACAAAACCCCACAGGACCACATAGGACAGCTACAACATGAGTATTATTTTAAGAAATGGTCAACATTTTTCAGCCCTGACCACATGGTGACATCTGAATTTAGCACACTTTTCCCTGTCCTCAGAATAAAAAGATACCTAGGGAAAGCTTAGTTAGTAAATGACTGTTGACTTTGCCTTTTTCTAAACTTTCTTATTATGGACAGTTTACCAGGCAGAAAAAAATTCTCCAAAAAACTGTGTGAGATAAAACTATATATAAAATTAAACAAACTAACTAGAAGACATTAAAAAGCCTTACATCATGGTAGTACTAGACTGTCTGCTAGACAGTAAAACAACATAAATAAACACTGAATTGGAAAACAGTGGCATTGACAGTACTTGTCAAATGGACTATGCAGCAATAGGTACTCAGGGTGGGAAAAATACCCCACAGTATCTGGTCTTATTCAAAACACTTCTAATAGTTTGCTGAAGTACTTCAGGAAATCTGAAATATTATTGTATTCAAAATGACATTCATTTTAGGGGTGCTTAGACAAGCTCGTGTTCTAGAGATGCCACTGTATTGCCTGCCATTGGGCTTGGTGCAGCTCTCCCTGTAGGTAATCAGATGGTCTTTTTTTTCTCCTGTGTGAAGTCAGAACACGTTCCCTTGCCAGACACTTGTGTGCTGTCCCCGCACAGTGGGCTGCCCACACGGGCCCCTGGTTCCCTAAACCCCTGCTCATGAGTTTTTGTCAGTTCAATTCTGACCCAAACAACAGGCATTTCACATGACTGTTCTCATCACTGTTAAGGGCTTTAAATTTTTGCTGTCTTTTCCCACTTTAACTCTGCTTTGAAAACCTAGTCCTCCTCCTTGACAATTGCTATGGGACAAGGACCAGCTGCCATACAGGAGGTACTTTCCCCAAGCCTCTCATTTTTCACAACCTCTCTGCCTTTTGGTTAGCACTGGGGTTTGTTGCTTTATCTGATAAATCTTCCAGTACCCATCTGTCTGTGTGCTAAGACTGATTCTTTACTCTCTTTTCCCATATAGCCCATAATTTTGGGGAGTTATTTTGCTTGTTCAGACTCTGTCATCTATTTTCAGGAGTCTAACCTTCACAGAGCCCTTTTTCGAGTTCTTTAGTACTGTTTTTGGCACTAATCACAACCAAAGACGTAAAAGAGTCTGTGTTACTGATGGTCCAAGACTATTCTCTCTCCAGTATGACTAGAAACAATTTGGTGTCCAAGCTGTTCTTCCTTTGCTCTGTCAGTATTGTGGTGTTGTTTCCCCTTCTCTACTTTAGCAAGGTATAATTTTTCCAGATTTTTATCCTGGCCCTTTTTTTATTCATGCAGCCAGATTGCTCTCTTTTGATAACACTGAAAAGAAAAATAGATGCCTGTCACTGCTCTTTCTGTAGCTTTATTTCTTTAGATAACAAAGAAGTGAATGCTCATACCATATTTAACATGCAAGATTTACTTTTTGGAAACTTCTGAATTGAAACATTTAAAAATTTCTAGCTAATTTATCCTGGCCTTGTTTCTCATCTCTAGTATTTCTAGTTCTTCTTTTGTTGTGTGTAAGCAGCAGTGACTTGTTCCTCATTAGTAACACACACCATATATCTGCACAGTGATGTAGCTGGGTTAGTTTTGCCACAGCAGCTTCTATTTTTGATATTTCTAGCCTGTCTTGAGTTTTTTATCAGGCAATGACTATTGCATTTAATATTCTCATGTACCCTTACTAGAGAATGCTCTGCTCTCTGTATGCTGTCCTGCTGACATTTCCTTGGGATGTTCTTTAATCAAATCACTATCACCTATGGCAGCATAAGACCAAACACTCTCAGTTTTCCCCTGAATTCTTTGTAAGTTTTAAAATTTTTACCTGAAGTTTCCTTAAGTTTTTAAATTGTGTGTTTTTCTTCATGTCCTTTTCTCATTTTTCAATTCTATGTTGGTTGTTATGAGGCTCTCTGCAGAATTTTTTAAATGAAAAAGCCATGGATGTTTGCACTGAACATGACACAGGGCTCAGTTCCTGTGAATTTGTGCTCCACTTGTGAAATGACCACATGTGTCTGTCTAAATTAAGTTTTCTTATCAGTAGCTATTCTCTTAAAATACATATCTAAATATGTTCAAAACATATGCAATATGGTTTTATAGTCTTTTACTCTAGAATCTCTATAATTTTCTTTAGAAATTGTCTGCCAGCCTAGCCCCATGGATTGCTCCCTGCAGCCAATCTCCCCTTGCCCAGGACCAGGCTGTGCAGGGAAGCCCTGGGAAGTCACTTCCATGGGACTGCTCATGGAGGCTGGTGAACCAACAGGGCTGTGCTGTGTATTTTGCTGTACATTTCTGTGAGAAGCTGGTTCTGACAGCTGAAAATCTCATGTACCATATCTTAAGGATGCTTTCTTAGCACTAAGATTGGAGAAAAATGTAATCTGAATTTCTGTGGAAAAGGAGCAGTCTTAGATTTCTCCTTCCCCTCTGCTCAGTAGCAAACCTGCCTGATCTGCTCAGTTGCTTGGGGCCTGGTTAGATCCATATTCTTAAGAGTTTGGGAGAAACAGAGTGATTTTGTGTTTATTTCACCTAAACTCCGGTTGTACAGTCTGATCTATTCATTTCTTGCTTGCAAGCTGGAGTCTAACTGTATCAATAGAGTAATGAATAATATCTGTTTTTTTTACACATGTGCATTCTTTTGCTTTAGCCTCAAAATGAGACATATAACAACATATTTCCTTATGCTGAAACTCGGACTGAGTGCCAAATTCTTGGAACAATTCTTTTTGACTTTTTTTAAAAATTTGCCATTCTTAGTAAGCAAAAGAAAAAAAGTGAATTTCCACTGTGGTGGGGTTTTTTTGTTTGTTTGTTTTTTTTTTTTTCTTTTTTTTTAATCTCTTTGATTAAAAAAAAAAGAAAAAAGAAAAAGTAAAATAGTAAACATTTTATAAAGCTTCAAAAATATTTTTTACTACCTGTGAAACACAGATGTGGAAAAAAATTGTGGTTTAATGCAGAAATCAGCTAAGCACCAGACAGCCACTTCACTCCCACTCCCTCAGTGGGATGGGAGGAAAAAAAGAGTAAACTCCATGGGTTGAGACAAAGACAGTTTAATGTTCTTCTCCAGAAGATATTATGGAAATTATCTGAGGTCTTTAAAGGCCTCCTATTTTTATTTACTGAAATCATGTGCAAATAGTTACTACTTTCATTGCTGTCAGTGGCAAAATTCTTGTTATCTAGAGCTACACAGCCAATCTACAAAATAGCTGTCAAATGTAAATACACAGAGTAACTTCGGTTGGGGAATAGAAGAGAGTTGTTTGTGCTTTCTCTAAAATCAGTTGAAATTAATTTTATAATTATAATTATTATTGTTATTGTAATTACAGTGGTCACAGGATTGCCCACAGGATTTAAAGATCATAAAATGTGATCATTGCTGTTGTCTGTGATATCTGCAATGAATCTTATTTTCAAAGTCACACAAGTCCTTTCCTTCCTGCTGAAGTCCTGTGCTGTGCAGGTGCCCACACCAAGAGCCAGCCTCAGGTCCTCTCCCTCAGCTGCTATCTGCACCCTCACTAACCTGTTCAGCTCTTATACTCAAAAGACCTGCATCATGTAAATCAGGGGAAAAAAACCTGGAAATAATTTTTCAGCAGCCATAATTCAGAATTACCCTCTGAAAGCAGAAAAAAGAGGAACAAATGAACAGCACGGCAAGAGAAGTGATATCAGTCCTGAGGGAAGGCACGGTGTGTGGTGAGTGCCTGCCTGGTGTGCAGGACTCCGGGCATTCAGGTTTTGGAAGAGCTCTGAAGCTTTTCAAGACTGTGACTAAACCAATGCTTAAGGATCTCCTTTATCCACTCCCTGCCTTACTTGTGTGGGTGGCAGGACATCCCTCTGCAAACAGCTCTGCAAGTGTCATTCCTTCTTGTGGGAATTGCTTCGTGGAGATAGTTCAAAGGATGAACTCTCTCTGAAGATTTACTTTTAAAGCCTATCTGTTAACAAGACATGTTTAGTAAAAATAGTAAAGCAGAAGTGTTTGAGTCTATTATATAAGGTCTTGAATGAAATTCACTCAAATGTGAAGCTATCAAGAGTGCAATGAATCTTTTAAGTCTTCTAAATAGGTCTTGAGCTCCATTTGCATACATCTTTATGGAAAATATGATCTTCTGTGCAATTACAAGTCACGTTATAGAAACTATAGCTGAATAAATGATATGTGAAAAGTGGCACTGGTTGCCATCTTCCAAAGCATCTGAAATTCTAATCCCATCCAAACATCTTGGGTTCATGAAAAGTAATTTTGTATTCAGTTATATGAGTAAATGCAACTTAATCATATTTGCATTGAATTCATTCAATCATCCAACAAGCATCTCTTGCTCTCAAAAGAAGAGCAGCGTTGACTATTTTCAGGCTTAAATTTAGGAAACCTTTTCTTGAATCAAAGGCAGAGACACTAGAGTTGGAGCTACCCTGAGTAGCACATGGGTACCATCTTCTCACATTTCCTGTTTTGTTTTTCCTACATGCAAATGGCTTTGGCTGGAGTGATGTCCAAGAATGAATTACAAGAAAAAAAACCCTGGCATTTAAAGATATTTAAAGATTTTTTGCAGGCCTTTTTTTTTTTTTTTTCCCCTTTCTTGAAACGTCCTCTGTAAATTTTAACCTACATATCTGTAGGTAAACCAAGTTTCAGTTCTGGTTTTGGCTGGGATAGAGTTAATTTTCCTCTTGGCAGCTGGTACAGGGCTGTGGTTTGGATTTAGTAAGAGAATGATGATGACAACGCAGTTCTATTTAGTAATTTTTCTTTCTCTCTTTTGTATTTGGTGTTAGTTTGGTGTGTTTTGTCAGTGATTCTATCTGAGTGGTAGTTCAGATAAAGAACAGCCAAGCTTTTATTTAGCCACAAAACACAGATGATTTCCTGCCATTGCTGTCTCTGCTTTGGTGTGAGGAGATGCTGAAGCTCTTGTGCCTGTTGAAGTTGTATTGTTTCTATGGAAAAAAAGTTGTTAGATTCCAGCTATGAATGAGTTAATGTCAGCATTTGGTTCAGTGTTGTGAAACTATATATTATCTATTGTATTTCCTTGGCCTTAAGTGGATTCTAGCATGGGATGAATTAGGTTGGCTAGATATTTTCTGCTGACTGTGATATCCCTGTTGAGCAGCTTTCCCAGTACGAATATATTTGGCCCTTCTTTTTTTCCCCACAAGCTATATCCCTGTATAAAAACAGCTTTATCTCTAAAGAGCAAATAACACCCAGTGCTCATAACAGATGCCAAGAAATGTTTCTGTTTTGATTTTTGAAAATAAAAATTCAACTGTGTTCAATAAAATTCAGAAGCCGTTTTCCTCTGTGGAAATTAAAGGAATCCAAGGAAGTCTAGGAAGATAGCGACCTTCCTAATTAAAGCGGTAGCAACTGCAGGAATCCGGTTTTTACAACCACCTCTATCTCACTGTGCTGAGAACAAAGCAGTCCTCCATTAATATTTTATTTTCTCTTTTCTTCCACTATAACAATGCTCTATGTTCTGTGAGAGCCCTGGAAAGACATGCAGAGCTATGTTAATTATGGCTTAAATAATTGACACTCTGATTGTGTTGTACTTTCCGAATTGTATGTGGCATGTCACTGGTTCTACATATAATTACATCTATTCACTGCCATCATTTTTCCCACTTACATCATAGTATACAGTAGTCTACATGGCAAAATAGTGTGCAGTAACTAATAATGTCTTCACCAAATGACCTTTGTTTTTAAACACATGGAGTATGTGTAGCAGTGGAGGTCTGATTGCCATCAGAGTTAACACATGCATTCAGGAAGATCTATTATGAAACAGTGAATGTCAGGGGAGTTGGGGGTCTGCAGCAGAAGCACACTCGGGGTCTAAGGAGTAGGTATTAGGAACTTTCCAGTGTGGTCTGATGGTAATTCCTTATTTAATGCTGCATCCAGATTTTCAGCTTCTGGGAACCCAGAAATTTATTATTTGCTGTTTTATAGATTTGTGCATTAACTACTGGCATTATTAAGTACATCCAGCTACAGTACATATGGCACTCTGCAACAAGATAAACAAGCTTTCAAGACTCATCTTCAGGTGTTGACTGAGTCATTCTGAAAGCTTGAGTTTATGTGAACATTTGGAGAGTGAATAACCAGATTCTTCTTGGAGCACCTCATTAGTCAACATGACTGCTACACAGCCACTTCCACTTCACTGTTTGTCCAGTAAGCAGCTAACTTGAAAATTAAAGCTTATCTCTTACAATGCAGCCTTAAGTGAACTAAAAAAACATTTATAGCTTTTTCAAAAACCTACATCATAAAGGGGTATTGTAGAGTTCATGCCTTTGTTTGCAAATAGAGTAACTCCCTGCTAAAATGAATCCGCTTTGGAAATTGTTTCTGTCTGCTTTGCATGTTTGTCCTCGTGCTTTCAAATAACCTTCTGCCCAACTGGAATTGGTAAGGGAGAGGGATTAGTGTTGGAAAGGCTACAAGCCCAAGTTATCCTCAGGCATCCTGGGAGGCTTGCACCAATAACCACTTTGGAGCAATTACTCCATGCATGTCCTTCCCAGTAAAAGTGAGTGGCTTTCACCTCAGTCAAGGTGGGGAGATAGACAACTTCAGGTCTGCAGTGGAATAAGATTATGTGTAAAAGAAGGTACTGCAGGGTAGCAGGTACGCTTATAAATTCACACCTTCTTATGTTGTAATAACTTCTTTAGAGAACCAAACCTTTAATGTTTTTATGATTCATATCCTAGTAGTGATTGACTGAAATGACAATGTAGAGAGGATCCACAGAAACAGATTTGAGATCAGCAGTGACTTTCGGGGTTTTTGACAGTGAGTGCTTTTTGTTCAGCTACTGTGAAAAGCTGGAAGAGTAACACTGTTGATATCACACTTAAACCTCCAGAAAAGTAGGGAACTATTGGGTACTTGTGACAAAATATTTTCATTTCTTTTAACAAAAAAAATTAAAAACCACTGGGGTTTGTGTACCACCTAATAAACATGATGGTGGAGTCCTGGAACTTCTTTGGTATGAAAATATTTGCACTAGAAATAGTCATTATTTTTGGATTTTCTTGTGTATATAGTTTGTTGGGTTTTTTAAGGGGACCAAATATTCATGCCTTCTTCCTTTTCCAGCCTGGAAGATTATTCAAAATGTAGAAAAACTAGGAATGTAACCATTTATGTGAAGCAACAACATGTGAAATGATATTGAGGTTAAAAAATAAGTGTTCTGTGACAGAGAATACTGGAAGAAGTCCTGTGAAAGGTGGATCCCCTGTGATATTAGCCTAGATATGTGATACATCCTAGAAACCTAGAAAGCTTATGAATGAAAGGAGTGGAAAAGTATTCTTAAGAAATGGGGAAAAAACCCCATTCTCTGGAAATGTCAGATGAGATTTTAAAAGTATTTAGCAATTGGAAAGCTGTCCCAGTTTAGGACATCACTTGAACATGTGGTTCTGTGCTGCTGATGGAGCACAAGTGTTACATGAAGCTGAGCATCCCACATATGGATGGGCTTAGGAACGTGCGGAAATGCTTTGTCTGAATTAAGAACCCTGTTTAGAGACTTCCACGCGTTGGCAGAGGTTGAAAAGGTTTATCTTGAAATTAAGGAATGTAGGTTGTTACCCTGATTTTATTCTAAAATTAATGTTGGTCACATGAGAAATTGTAGAATATAAAAAAAGCACGTATACAAAATACTGTCCTCATCTTTCTATGCTGCAACAGAGTTCAGGAACTTTTCTCTGAAATTCTTTATGTATGTGTAGTTTTACACTTAGGAAAGTAACAAATGCTTTTAATCAACTTGGGCAATTGAAGGCAGGAGAGAAACGATGCTAGATTGAAAATGTAAAGGATTTTATTTTGTCTTTTAGAAGTTTAGTGGTTAAAAATTTTAGAAAAAGAATTTGACAGAGCTTTCTCATATCAAAAAACTATGTAAAACTGCACTGTAAATTGAAAAAAACTATCTTGCTTGCATATCAGGGATAAGTATATGTCTTGTTTTTATCTTATTTTCCCTTATTCCTCGGCGTCGTTACCAAAATAAGTATTTCAGTGCATTAGAAAATGTAATATGAGTCAACTGATACCTCAATCGGTTCTGGGATATATGTAATTTCCTGTGATGTTGAACAGAGAGAATTGATTTCAAATGTATATTTTTGGATTAAGGTGAAGGGATCAAGTAGGAACGTAACTTCTATGTCTGGTGATTGAATTTGACCTGCCATATGAGCAGAGCAGAATCCTGTAGGATGATATCTGTGACACATAAATGCCATGTCTATATATTAATTTTGTCCCTATAAGGAGAGCTGGGTAGGAAAGTGGTGAATCAGTAACACAGTATTTGTGACACACAGAAAGGCATCTCAGCAGTTTCTCTGTGTATATTCCTGTACTGAAGGATAATAATTCCTAGTTACCTGATCCATGTACAGCACAGAACATGGAAGAAACCTCTTACTCACCAACTACTCCTGTACTGGAAATTCCTGATGTGGATTTTGTGGAGCAGAGTCTGTGTTTGAGACCTAAATCTAAGCCAGTGTAACTCATGCTCTGGGCTGGGCTTTGCTGTGCAGTGGCGTTTGAAGGCCACTGCAAAATGTTCTTTCAGGTCAATTCAAATGACAGATCCAAGTGGGTACATGATTTTTCTTTTAAATCTAATTTGTCCAGGAAATTGTATAAATTTTTGTCTGTATGTTTTCAACGGATAATTTTTGAAGCACTCTGCTAACTACATTTGGCAGAAAAGCAGAGACTGTAGAATTATGACTATTTCCTGAAAATAAGTGGCCCAGCAGGTCCTACTAATACCTTTGCTCCAGAGGGGTGACAGTGAAAGTGCAACTTTCCTTGGCAAAGGAGTTTTTACAGGAAAAAATGACAGAAATGAGAGGTGCTGTGGAAGTCAGGTTGCAAAATATTTCCATAAACTGCAAAACTCACTTCATGAAAATTCTGAACTTTTTGGGCAGAAACATATGAGGTACCTTTCTGTAGGACCTGAGAAAGTTATCTGTGGTAAGATCTAATTTTCACAGATATTTCTGCGTTAAAATTGTACTTGAAAGTAGTTCAAAGCTAGTAGACTGGGCACATGAACATGTAATTTTCTACCACTAGTATGTGTGTGTGTGTATGTTTACATTTTTTGCTTATATTGTAGTATTTGTATATTTTACATATTTCACATAGAAATATTTTATGAGCATGTTTTTTTATTTGCTGCCCATTTCAAGTCTCTAAATGTATTACAAATATTGTCCATCTGGATACAATATTGTTGTTTTTTAGGGCAACAAACATCCCTTTCTTCTTTCTACTCTTCTTTCACAGCCTAGATAATACCAGTCATGATTCAGAAAGTATATGAGCAGCAAAGTACTCGCCAGATTATCAGTTGATCACAAATGTTCTTTGATGTGTTGTTAGTACTCAGTATTTTCAGACAAGACCCATGATATAGTGATAGCCCAGGCAGTGGATACTTGAAAGAAGTGTGGTCTTTATTTAGTGCATAATCTTCATTCTGTGAACATCAGGCTTATATCAAGGATAGGTCTTTGGGTTGCAGAATTAATGTGACTGAGTAGTTGCTTTTAAAAATTTTAGAATGTGTCCATAATCTGATTATGGAAATAGTAATTTTATTTATAATCCAGCATCCACTGTGAATGTTTCAGTCCCATATGTTGATATGAATTAATACCTGAANTTGTGAACATGCAAACATTTTCTACTTATATTGTTTTAATGGAGAAGCAGCCATGAGTGATGTAATTCTACATAGTCATTTTCCTTTTCTATACAGCTGTTGCAAAATTAAAAAGCTGTAAAGTTACAAATGGCTTCATATGAAGCAATACACAGCATGGAATTTCCTGCCAGTGGTTAAAATAATACAATTACTTTGAACAGATGAAAACAGTTAAGCAGGTCCCTGTTTAAAGAAAACAAGAAAGCCTTTCTTCTGAAAGTATCCCTTTAAAACATTTGCTTGAAAATAAGTAAAAAACAATCTTGGCATAGAATATTTTTATTCTTTTGGGTTTTGGCATACAACACAGATCAAGAAGAATAATCACAGTGACAGGTAAGAAACCTGTAAAAGAAAAGCTTTATTTGAGCACAACTCACCAGATGTACATCTTAGTTTAGTCTTGTCTCCATCTGCAGAGTAAACCAGCCATATGCTTGGAGACATCATTGTCTTTTCTCTCTTTTTTTTAATCCCCTGCACCAAAAAAGAAAAGTCATTAGGTTTGACAAGACTGGTACATTTTGTAGCAATTACAAGGGAGCACAAAACAAAACCAGGGCAGTTTCACAATGTCCATGATTGTCCTAATGCACCAAAAAATGTTTTTTACATTCTGTTTGGGGGAAACGGATTAATTGGTTCTTTGTAACTCCAAATTGAAATCACAGTGTAACCTGGTTGTGCTCAGCACAGGAAGCCTTTGGGGATGCCAAAGTTTGGACACGAGTCTGGGACATAGAGGAGTCCCAGAACTGTTGTGTTCAGTGAGCTGTGAAAAGTCATTCAGAAGAGAAACACTCAGCATCCTTTATTTATTTGCATTGAAATATTTATCTGTGATGTGAGGCATTCATAATAGATTGTCAATCTCTTGTGCCTTGTGATGAATCTGGGTGTCTTGCATTGAATTCTAAGTATTTTCTTCTGTGAAAATAATTTCATAATTGTCACATTTCCAACCTATGAATGTACCCTGACCTTTGGACCCAAATTATCTTTTTTTTTCTTTCTCTTGTAAGGAAATCAAACATTTAATTTCCTGTTTTAAAAAAAACCAAAC